>JAVSCE010009903.1:0-30368 GCA_032199065.1 Smutsia gigantea
AACACAAGGAAGAACAACTACTACAGACGCCTACCTGGCTCTGAGGGTCACCGGTCAAGCTCCCCTCCCGGCATAAATTTGCCCCTACAGCACCCTCTGGTGGACTAGGCGTTCCGTTCTTTCGGAGGTTCCCCATCCAAGGATCCCCTAAAATCAGGAAGCTTAGCATTTGGGGGACGTTTAGCTGTTTGGGAGTAAACGGACGGGGCACCTGTGACTCCGGATTTTGCTGACAGTAGATCAGCATTTCCCATTTGGGGCTTAACCAATGCATGATAAAAAGTGAAAAGATAATGGACATGGAAATGGAATAATGCAGCTAGATCCAGTGATTTTAGAAACTCCCTAGTCCAAGGCAGGTCCTGTTTTGTTTACCTTTTATTCTGGCATGTACCATAGGGCTTGGGGACACAGTGGGTATTCAAAAAGTATTTGTTGACCAAGTCTGCATTTTGCAATACGTCTCTCTCACATATCCACATTCATTAATTCAACATGTATTTTTCAAGTGCTGAGTGCTGGCTATGAGCAACATCCAGTTCCTGGCCTAACTGACTTCTTTGCTCTAAATGTTCCCAGATACTTCCAAATCAAAGAGCCAAAAGACGGTGTAGAGAAATAACGGAAGGAAACCAATAAAAGAAGGGCTGGACTGTCATAGGTATTGATTGTCCCAGTGTGACCAGCTTGGAAAGAAACAGGAGGAAGTTTCTTTGCAAGAATTGAATGCTGGGGGGTGAACAAAAAGCCCTGCCAAAGGAAATCAAGAGTTTTGTATGAGAAATGGATGTAGGAAAAACAAAATGTTACAATATCAAGAAATTATCTGTAAGTGCCTAAATGAGGAATTTACACACACCTAACATCCGAATGAGTGATCTGAAGACAAACAAGAATGCTTCAATTTATTTAACCCAGTTTCTTCCCTGAAAAAAGACTATCATAACAGAAGAGTGGTCAATACTGGGCAGAAAAAAAGAAACTGGATCTCTTAACAGATCTCTAACAGGGAAATAAATACACAGTAAGTATTGTAGCCATCTAACTAGCTTTTGATTTACCTATTCAACACTTTTTTTGGTGTATTGAACAAAATATAAACATCTAATAAATGCCAGGTCTTACAGTACGTTCTTGGAGATAATAGCGAACAAGAAAGATGGAGTACTTGTTCTCACAAAGCTTCAGAAGAACACTTCATACCCACTAGGATGGCTCTAATCAAAGAGGATGATAACAAGGGTTGATGAGATGTGCAGAAATCAGAGCCCTCATACCTTGCTGATGGGAGCGTAAAATGGTACAGCTGCTTTGAAAAACAGTCTGGCAGCTCCTCAAACAGATTAAACATAGAGTTATCATATCATCCAGCAGTCCCACTCCTAGGTATATTTCAAAGAGAAATGTAAATACACGCCCACATGAATGTTCACAGGAGCATTATTCAGAATAGCTAAAAAGTGGAAACAACCCAAACTGATGAATGGATAAAGCAAATGTGGTATATTCATACAACGGACTATTATTCAGCCATAAAAAGAAATAAAAGGCTACTACATGCTACAACATGGATGAATCTTGAACATATTATACTATGTAAAAGAATCCAACCACAAAAGACCACATATTGTATGATTCCACTTACATGAAATGTCTGGAATAGACAAATCCATTGAGACAGGAAGGTTAATAGCTGCCCAGTCCTTGGGGGAAGGAGAATGGGGAATGACTGCTAATGGGTTTCTTTTTGGCGTGATTAAAATGTTCTGGAGTTAAATAATGGTAATGGTTACACAACCTTGTGAATACACCAAAACCCACTGACATATACACTTTAAAGGGTGAATTTTATGGTATGTGAATTACAGTATAGTACCATATAAATATATGTATATGGAATATTGAAGCAGGCGGTGACAATACAGTGTGCTAAATATGCCTAGAACAGTGCCTGATACATAGTTGGCACTCAGTAAATATGTGTCAAAGCCAAGACCTAAAATAACTTGGAGACTAGCCAGAAAATTGGGGGTGGGGGATGGAGAACTGTGCTGCAGGAAGAGAAGAATGTTCCAAACAAAGACAACAGCAGGTTTGAAGGACATGGCATCTTCAAGGAACTGAAGGATGCAGTAGAGCAGCAATGGAGGATGTGGGAGCCAAAGATGCAGCTGGTTCACAAGAGTAGGCAAGAGAGTCCTGTGAACCTCAGTAGGGAGGAAGGCCCATGTGCTGAGGGGGTGGGGAGCTGGGGAAAGATTGATAAGCATCATTATCAGTAAAAATAATAATGGCCCATGATTAATGAGCACTAGAGATGCCATGACTTGAAAAACTAAGAAACTTGCCCCCTCCCCAAATTAAATCTATTTTTCTTAGCCTATATATTCATAAAGATACTGGATGGAAATATGAAACAACATAATATAGTCCCCTGGGGTTGGGCCGTAGGAACTGGAGAGTTGGATGACAGGGTGGATGAGAAAGATTTCTTTTTGCTATATACCTTTTTATATTTTAGTGTTGGAGCAATTTAAGTTTATATAGAGATAGGTATAGAGAAAAAGGCATATGTAAGTATATACCTCATGTACCCTACAACATCACACAGCTAGTAGGAGCAGAGCTGGACTTCTAAGCTTTACAGTGAACATGCTCATCAATGGATCTTGGGATGACAATTTCTTTTCCTCGGTATGTTTTTCGGTGGGGTGAAAAAGATTATATCTGCTTGACAGTTACATTCCTTTTTGTAAATTAATAATTTGCCCTGAAGGTTTATATTCCAGTCTATAGCTTATGCTAAGCCAATCTCTGTCACATCTGGCACCACTGAACAGCTGAGAGTCTGAACTGCAAAGGTGAAGCCAATATTCTCTGCAATATGATGACACTAGGCTTGGGTGCCCTGTGGGACCCTGAATGGCAGCCTTTCTCAGGCAGTGCCCTTGTTATCTCCTTGTGCACTTACTCAAATGACAATTTTTCTCTCTGAAGTGAAAACATTAGAATACAGAGCAGGGAAAGTTCTTCATTCAGTAGCTTAATTCTACACATTACATCTTAGAGAGTGATTCATGGCATAGCAACAGGGATCCACGGAGACCTGCATCCTTGGATTAGTTTCATTTTGTCATTTGTTGCATCAAGAGTCCAGTATGTGTTTTGCTCCAAGTTACTCCCGTGGGTTCTTGGTTTAAAGTTATTGGGTCTGGGACAGACCTGTATTCCAAATAGGATCCCCCAAAACACTCAGAGGTAGGTTTTTTAATAATCTGCACAAAACAAGTTTCCATTATCATTACAATAAAACTACAATTCAAATTCAAATAAATAAATAAATGAAGTTATTGGGTCTGGGGACATCAATTTGGATGCCGTCAGTACAAGGATATCAGTGCAGAAATGGCCTCAGCTAGATTGAGAGTCTGTTTCATTTTTTTATCGTCATATTCTCACTGACCCTGGCTGAGCTGCTTCCTGGCTCTCTTTCAGCTAGGAAACAGGGTTAATAACCACTGGTCCACCTACCAGAACAGGAGAATGAGCTGATAAAATTGGTGTTGCCACAGTCTGCAAATCAATGCATAGTAATGTTGCAAAACCTCTGCTTGAAATATCTTTTTAAGGACTGCAGTGTGTGAGCATAACTGATTGGTGTAAGGGAAGAATACAAGTCTGGGACTTGAAGTGTTCAGAAAATGGGAGAAATGGCTTGTTAGGGCCTTCTCATGGGAAGCCTGGGAAAATCTGTAGCCCCCTCTCCATCTCCAGGAGCCGGAGGGTGGGGAGGACTTCCCATGGCTATGGAGGGAGTCCCCAGCACCCCCTCTGGGTGGACAGGTGTCTCCCACTAAGAAAGGTCCTCCCAGACCTCTCAGAGTGCTTTACCTTCTTATTGTTTTGCTTGAAGAGAGAAAACTTAAACAGAGAAACTAGAGCAATGGGCAACCAAACGCACATAGCAAGGAGCCTGAGTATGGCTCAGAGAATATTTTATAAAACTCACATCCACAAATATCTATTGAATGATGAAGATGGGAAAATTGCTAGTGGGGCTCAGGGCAGGATCCAAAGATTCCCAGATGTAAAGAGACTGAGGGGTCAACTAATTCCACATTCTGTAGAAGAGGAAACAGGGGACTTAGAGGATTGGGTCAAAATTGCAAGGCTAGCTGCTGATAAGAGCCAGCCAAAGCCCTGGATTTCTGCATTGATTACGTACCTTGCCTTCCTGTGGCTTGACTAGCAAGAAAACTTCTGAAAAGACATTGCCTGATGATAAGGGCCCTGTGGTCTGGTCAGCAAGTTGAGGTCTACTTGACAAGGGGCCCCAGTCTCTGAATCAGACAGGACACTCGTATGTGGGTCTTAATGGCTCACAGCAATGAAGCAGCAGCCAGAGAGCCCTAGATTTAGCTCCAGACCCACTCCTTCCTGATGACAGTGTGGGTGGGAGATGGAAAGGCAAGGACTGAGGAGGCAGTTTGAAAGGTGCTCATACTCCCTTTCTCAAAAATTCTACTGGGCCTTTTCACATTTAAAAAAGAAAAAAATTGAGAGAACAGAGAGCACCAAGGGCTTGAAACTCAAAGTACTTTCTGTGCCTACAAACCATGACAAGCAGATTTTGAGAACTAGACAGATACGAACTAAAGAGGTGAGAATGGGGGAGGGTTGCAGAAATGATCAGGCAAGAGCAATCCTACTGCGTTTAGTGGGAAACAGATTACCAAACTAGATACAGACAGATAGCTTTAGAATACCTCTATCTGTTTCTCTACATCCAAAATAAGACTCTAATGCCAAAGCAGGGCCCTTCCTAACTAGCCCTTTCTAACTTTTCTGGTCATACTTCTTGCTACATCCTGCCATATACCCTAAATTATAGCCTTACCCATTTGCTACTCACTCATTCAGTGGGTATTTATTAGGCACCCACCATATATCCCAGGTTAACAGGCAAAGAAGCAAGTAAAAAATATGGTGTATTAATTGGATTCATTCATTCACTTATTCCTATGTGATGCATGAGAAGGCACAGAAAGTATTCTTTATCTTTCCTTCTCCCTGCCTTTAATCTAGCTTGCAGTTTTCCCCCTTCCTCATCCTCTGAGCTGAGGCCCTTCTGTTCAGAACAGTCTTTGACCTTTTATGATGAAGAATTGAGAGGAAACTAGGAGGCAGGAAGAAAATTCAATAAAGGAGGGTGAAGGCCAGGGCTGGAGGAGTTTTTTAAGGGCTGCAGTGTGTGAGCATAACTGATGGGTGGATGGGGTAGAAAGCAAAGGGATTTTAAGGAGGGTGATGGGTGATTCTGTATTCCCTTCTGGGTGTAAAGAATTACAAGTAAGGATCTTGAATAGTTTGGAAATTACCTGTGGTTCCACAGAAAACATCCTTTGACCCAGACAGCACTCTAGGGGCATAACTTTATGTGCTTTCATTCATTGAACAATAATATTCATGAAGCATCTTGCATGTGCAGTCACCACGCAGGGCTGAACAAGGCTGTTTTAGGCCCTATCTCTGGCTTCCCGAAGCTTGAAAATATTAAATAAATATTGAATTATAAGCTGTGATGTGTATTTTGAAGGAAAGAAAGAAGCACAGCACCATGAGTATTAATTGAGGAACTGCTTTATGTCTTTGGAATGCATCCTGCTTTTCACACTTCAGAGTCTGAAGAACTTTTTTGATAGTGTATTCTGGGGAAATCCTGATATACTGAAGCTTGAATGTCACCTTCTTCAGGAATCCATGTCAGGACCTCTCCTGACACATGGTTTGCAAGTTTTTTTTTAAGCCAGGTGCTATTTACTCTTTTTCATATCATTCTGAGTTCTATATTTTCACCCATCATTTCTGGTAGCCTTTTTTTTTTTTGCTTGCAAGAAACTCAAATCATTCTGCCAAGCGTATACCTGTTGTATACTGAGCAACTGTCTCAGTTTGTCTGGGCTGAAGAGTTTCCTGGGACAATTTGGTCACCCTAACTTTTGGATGTCTGTCCTCCCCATTACATCCAACACTCCAGAAGGGAAGGGGAGCTTTCTTATCTCCATTTATGCAACAACTTGCACACAGAAATAGTAATATTAACAACAGTAATAATAGTTTACACTTGAGTATTGACTACATTTCAGACCCTGTGCTTAACTCCTTACAATAACCAAATTGTTGTAGGTCATTACCCTGTGCTGTAAGGAAATTAAAGCTAAACCAGTTAAGCCAGGATTTGAGAGGGTGGGGCTGAAGAAGAGAACTTAATCACCATTCACCATGCTAGGACGGCGGTTCTCAAACTTTTTGATTTCAGGACCCCTTTAGACTCTTAAAAATCATTAAAGACCTCTCCTAAAACTTTTCATGTGGGCTATATCTACTGATAGTAACGATTAGAAATTAAAACTGAGCATTTAAATATATTTATTCACGATTTCACTTAAACATTAGTGTACCTTAACAATGATACATTTTGTAAATGGAAAATATACTTTCCAGAACAAAAACATTTTAGTGGGAAATCTCTTTAATGTTTGACTTAATAGAAAACCATTTGGATTTTCACATCTGATTCTACGTTCAATCTGTTACACGTATCATGTAGCCTGTGGAAAACTCCACTGTACACTGCCGAGAGAAAGGAAGTGGAAAGGCAAACAACTTCTTAGGATGATTATGAAAATAGTTTTGCCCTCGGAGACAACCCCTCCCCGAGTCCCTGGACACTGGCAGGCGCTGCCATGCTGTATGAAACAATAAATCGCCCAGTCAGACTTTTCCATGCCTTTAGGGCAGGCCTCAGGAGAAGTAGCCTTTGTTTGCACGAATGTTGGGTTTTGGCTTGTAGACTGCCCCTGGGCCTTGCAGAGTACCCCAGCTAGGGCACAGGGAGGACAACTGGAGCGTCTCCTCGGCCAAACCCTAACCTGCCAGTCTTCCCAGGTTTCCCACACGCTGTTCCTCAAACTACGACTCCCGGCCGAGCTTGCGGCAGGGGCGTCCGTCTGCAGTGGCGAGTAGCTGGGATGACTCAAGCCGCCTCGCGTAAGCGGAGGGGGCGTGCTTTTTTTTTTGGTTTGGCGCTGTGCGGCAAATGGAGGATCCGGAAGGAGGGGGCGGAGCCTGCTTTTGGGTCAGCCAATGGTTTGCGGTCAGGCGGAAGAGGGGACGGGGCGTGGCAGCGCTGAGGAGTGCGTGGGGCTCACGGAGCCCAGGAACGCGGGTTTGTGGGGTGCGAATGCGCCGTCCAGGGCCTGGGCGCCCGGGTGCGGGAGATGGCGGCTCGATGGAGCAGCGAAAACGTGGTGGTGGAGTTCCGCGACTCCCAGGTGAGCCGGGGCCAGAGCCTTCTGGGCATGCGCCCTCGCTGGTTCCCCTCCCCCACGCTGCCGGGTCCGTCTTGCGGGGTGGAGGGGTGGCAGCGGGGTAAACCTTCAGCCCGGCTGAGGAGATGGGTAGGGGGTTGCCCGGAGTTGTCAGATCCGAGTGGGAGAGTGGGGCCTTGATGACTGTTGGGAGCGGTTGGGGCGAGCACGGACGGGGTTTCGGGGCTCCTCGCGTGGGGCACGGGGAGTGGGCTGCCTTGGGACACAGAGGCGCAAGGATTGCGGGCGAGTGAGTACTGAGGAGGCTTCCCTGGACCAACGTGGTGAGCGAGGGCGTGTTTGCTCCTCGAGGCCAGGGACTGCGCTTAGTGACTTCGGGCAAGTGGCAGAACTGTGAGCCTCAGATGGGGGGACTTAACTTCTGTCTGATGGAACTTTGGGGTGGATTCGATTAAAAAACTGCATTCACTGTGCCTGTTTCGGCCCCTAAGCTTTTAAATGTTTGCAGATGCCAGAATAGTGGAAAATACCGTTAGTGAATAGAAGTGCGCCTTGCGCATATTGCTTGGGTTCGAATCCCAGCTCATCCCCTACCTAGTTTACTATTCTTATCTAAGCCTCAGTTTTCTCACCTGTCAGAAGGTGCTAGTCATATCTACTTCATATTTCATTCTGGAGAATTTTATTAAGTTATACATTTAGAATGTGTGGCACAGTGCCGGGCACGTATGTGGTAAGCCTCAAAAACGTTAGCACTTACTAGACATTTTTATCAGTCTTCTATTTTCTGTCTTCCATAGGCCAGGCTTTGTGCCAAGTAATTTATTGACATTTTCCTCTTCTAATTCATGAAAGGGCCATGCAAGATAAGTAGATGTTATGCCTTTTGCCAAATGGGAAAGCCGATCCCCTTGTGGCTATCTCACGTGACTTGGCCAAGGCGTCCCATTATGAGGCCTCATTGGGATTTGAGTGCAGGCAATCTGGCCCAGGGGCGGTTAGTGGGCTTATTACACTAAGTTGCTTCATACTGTAGAGCCTGTCATAAAGTCATTCTTCAATAAATATGCTGCCCTTCTCAGCACCTAGGACAGTGTCTTTGTGATTCTCTTAACTTATTCAACAAATATTTATTGAATATGGTACCTTCTTTGTGCCAGGCTTTCACTCACTCATTTATTCAGCAGGGATTTATTGAGATCGTGCCAGGTGCGTACTGTGCCAGGCACTGTGGGGGTACTCAAGTGATTTATACTGAAGAGAAATCTGGATTAGGACTAGGGGGTGATGTGGTTTCTTCTTTCTAAAGCCCCATCCCTTCTTTTGCCATGAAGATGAATGAGTGGAGGAGCCACCCACCACCCTCGGTGCCCTGTGATACACAGCGCCCATGGAGAATCTGAGCAGCAGCATTGGAATTAAAGGGTTCTAAAGCACTTTGCACCATCAGCATGGTGTCTCTGGGAGTCCTGCCCTCTCAAGGGAGGCACCAGTCTCCTGGGGAAAAAGAAGCAAATTCCTGTTACTGTCTCATTAATTGCTTTCACTGGAGACTAATAACAGAATCATGTTAGGTAGGTACCTCTGAGCCTGCTAATTTGGAATCTCCCGATCTGCAAAAGCCCAGGTAGTCTCTCCCGACTTCTCTATGGAGATGTAATTGAAGAGGCTTGCAGAGAGGGTGCTGATGCACATATTAAGATGCTATGAAGTAGTATCACATAAGTAAACCTAAACAGCAGTTGTCCTAATAAGAGAACACATTTTTCTTTCTGATTTTTCTATTCATTTGGAAGGGAGGGTACATCTTAGTGTGAATTAGCATGGTTTTATGGTTGATTCTGGCGGCATTAGGAGGGATACGGACCCATCTTATTAACTACTTCATTAATATAGAAAGAAAAAGTGAAAATTCTTCATATTGTCTTTTGGGAAAGGAAGGCAGAAAAATAAACTTTTCAAAAGACCCCACATCCTTTTTATAAAACACCCAGCCTCTTTTAAAAATTGTTTAAAAAATTATAGCTTTTAGATATTTCAGGGAAAAGCCCCAGCCTGAAAGGTGAAACTTTTTTTTTTTACAGTTTGTATAATTGTCATTTACTTTATAAAACAAAGCCTTGAGATGGTACTGTCATTGATTAATAGTGAAGAATCTGTTCTGCTTGGCAACTACTCTGAAATGTCCCCTGGCATCTGTGAGTGTCAGCACTGTAAGAAAACGTAGAGGAAATCTTCTAGAGCAATAGCATGCAGAAGAATTTTCTGTGACAAGTGTGGCCATTGAACCCTTGAAATCAGGGCTAATGCAACCGAGATGCTGTATTTTTAGTTTAATTAAATTTTACTTAATTGCCATTCACATAGCCATTTGTGGCTAGTGGCTGTGGTGTTGGAAAGTACACTGGAGATGAAATAGTTTCCACTCTCAGAGGTAAGATGGTAGAATATACAGTTAAGTTTCTGCTGCCACAGTTAAATGCAAAAATCCTGCAGAATATGACTGTTGCGGTGAAGATGGGAACTACAGATCTGAGGCAACTGTCTGCCTGATGCCTCCCTCTACTTTGGCATCTGTGAGAGATGTTAAAGTCAACATGTCCAAAGTAGCTGGGCATATTCTGGGGCCACTCTCCCTGCAGCCCAGCTTTTTGCCCCCTTCCAATCCATCCTGTCCACAGCCAGAGTGATTTATTTAATACAGATTTATTGAGGTATAATTAATGTGCCATAAAATTCACCCTTTTAAGCATACTATTCATTGAGTTTTGACAAAAGTATGTAGTTGTAGTCCTGTAACCAGCTCCACAATTAGAATGTGGGACATTCCAGTCTCTCCAAGAAGTTCCCTTGCGTGCCTGTGTGGCTGATATCCTCCTTTCCCCCCGTGACCCTGGCAGCTACAGCTGTGAGCTCTGTGGGAAGTGGAATGTACAGTGTGTAAACCGTTCAAGCCTGGTCTCTCAACTTAGGCTAATGCTTTTGAGATTCATCCATGTTGTTGAACATAACTGTTAGCCTGTTTTTTTTTTATTGCCCAGTAGTATTCTGGTGTATGGATGCACCACCATTTGTGTATCCAGTCACCTGCTTATGAACATTTAGGATGTTTCAAGTTTTTGGCAGTTACGATGAAAGCTGTGATAAATATCAAGGTGGTTTAAAAAAAAATTTAGATCCTTCAGTGGCTTCCTGTTTCACCCAGGATAGAATAGAAATTCTTATTTTAGACTATTTTGTGTGCTGGTCTCTGGCTGCTTCTCAGATCATATCTGGCACCACTTTCCTCCTCACTCTGTATTTATTTATTTTCATCTTTCTCCCCAGCTACAGTGTAAAATTCCTGAAGATGGGGACTGTCTTACTGACTACTGTATTCCTAGGGCCTAGAATTGTGCTTGATATGGGGCAGCACTCAACAAATATTTGTCAAATGAATAATCAATTATATTGGTTAACAGTAATAACAAGAATGTGGAAAAAAAGTAGGTATTCATGGTTTTTAAAATAAATTTTTATTTTGGAATAGTTTTAGATTTACAGAAAAATTGGAAGATAGTACAGAGAGTTGCCATGTATCCCACACCCAGTTTTCCTTATTAAAACATCTTCCATTGGTATGGTGCATTTTCCACAACTAATGAATCTATAGTGATACATTATTATTAACCAAATCCATACTGTACTCAGATTTTCTTAGTTTTTACCTAATGTCCTTTCTCTGTGCTGGGATCCTGTCCAGGACACCATATTACATTTAGTTGCATATATCCTTAGCCTCCTCTTGGCTGTGACAATTTCTTAGACTTTCTTTGTCTTTGATGACTTTACAGTCTTGAGGAGTATTATGTCTTTTGTAGAATATCCTTCAGTGGTATTTGTCTGATGTTTTCTCATGATAAGGGTTTTGGGAGGAAGATCCCAGAGGTAAGGTGCCATTCTTCCTACCTTGTATCAAGGATACATGCCATGTACATGCCATGTCACTGTTGCTGCTGACTTTGATCACCTGTCTGAAGTAGTGCTTGTCAGGTTTCTGTATAGGAAACTTACTCTGCCCTCTGTCCATATTGTACTCTTTGAAAGATAGTCTTTATATGCAGCCCACACTTAAAGAATGGGGAGTTATTCTCCCCCATTTATTTATTCAATTATTCACACCCACAGGTGTTTATTTTATCCTTTGGACTATAATCCAATACCATTTTATTTTCTTGCTCAGATTGTTCAAGTTTTCAGCATTGGGAGCTCTTTACAGGTGGTCCTTGTGTTGCTTTGGCATATCCCCATCAGTGTTTTTGCTTTATTTTAAATATAGTACTTACTTTAAATATAGTACTTCTTTACTTTCTGGCACTATGAGATGCTTAACTCTCATCAGATCTATTTCCTTTCCCAGTCCTAAAATTAGCCATTTCTCAAAGGAGTCCTGGTTCCTTTTATTGGAGAATTAGAAACCAAGATCTGGTGCATGATGTGCTCATTGCTATTGGGTTGTCATTGCCTCTAGGCCCTCTCCGCTGATAAAACAAGAAATATATGTGTGTGTTAATCCATATATATATATACATATGTCTGTAGATATTTCTACATTATATGTAACCATCTGTGTCTATATTAAGCTGAACAGGAGTTCATACTTATCTTCAACTCTAATCTGTTATCATTATCATGTGGCTTCTGCCCTTTGCTCTTCAGTAATCTCCACTCCAACAGTGAGAAACCTGGCTCCTGCCATCTTCTATCTGTTTACTTAATTGTCCATTCCACTATACATGTAGAGTGGTTTCGGAACTGTTTGCCTGTACCCTTAGAGGAAGTTACTTTATGAGCTACAGCACATGCTTATGAACAGTTTCTTTTTCCTTTGGTCTTATAAATTCCACTAAGGTTTTCACCATTTTTAAGCAACCTTTTGCCCTTCTTTACATTGTGGTCTGGTCTATATGAGGCATTCTTTTAATGGCATTCTAAAATGTTTTGCCTTAAAAATTATTTTATTATGAAATAAGTCAAACATGAGTGATATTGGTACCATGTAAAGAATAATCATAAAATGTACCTTCCACGGAGCTTAAGGAATAGAGCATTCCAGTTTTTAAGCCCTGAATACATTTTCTCTAGAATGTATCCCTCTCTTAAGACCCTTCAAAGGCAGCAGCTGCCCTGAATTTTGGATTAATAATTTCTTCGCTTTTTGTTATGGTTTTATCACACATATATGTAAATGTAAACAATACTTGGTTTTATTTTGACTGTTACGTATAGATGGGATCATATGGTATAAATTCTGTGACTTGCTTTTTTTGTGAAGTTCATCCCTGTTGACTACCATGCCTGTTGTTTACTAATTTCACTGTGCAGTACTGTGCCATTGTATGAATGTGTCACAGTTGATTTATCCCTCTGTCAGTAAACATTTGAGTGGTTTCCAGTTTTTCTGTTATTGTAGATGATGATATATGAACATAGTATTTACAGAAGAGTAGAATTGCTGGGCTATGGGATGTTCATATTTTTTAGCTTCACCAGCAAATGTCAAGTTGTTCTCCAATGTAGTTGAGATTTTATATCTCCAGCAGTGATACTTAAAAAATTCTTGTTAACCCCATATCCTCATTAACACTTGGGGTTATCAGGCATAAGTTTCTCATCCTTTCAGCAATTAGTTATTGAGAGTCTACTGCATGCCAGGCCCTGTGGATACAGCAGTGCTATGATCAGGATATTTGTGCCTCCACAACTCTTACATTGAAACCTAACCCCCAAGGTGATGGAATTAGAGGTGGGGCCCTTGGGAGGTGATTAGGTCATGAGGATAGAGCCCCCTGTGTGTGGGCTTAGTGCCATTGGTCCTGAGAATGCTCTCCCCCTTCTGCCATGTGAGGTTACCTAGGAATTCAGACCTTACCAGACAATGAATATGTCAGTGCTTTGTCCCTGGACTTCCCAGCCTCCACAACTGTGAGAAATAAATTGCTGTAGTTTGTAAGCCACCCAGTCTATCTGCCAAGAAGCCTGAACAGACTGAGATAAGCAGTGCACAGAGCAGACAAAAGTCCCTGCCCACATCAAGCTCTTGTCCTTAACGTCTGACTGATTTCCACCTGTCAGGTTTATGAAATGGTCTGTTATTTTGGGGCTTAATTTATATTTCCTGATTACAGGTGAAGATGAATATCTTTTTTTATGTTTAATTGGCAACTTATTTCTCCCATGAGATGCCTGTTTAAGTCTTAACGCCCTTTTTTATTGAACTGTCTCTTACAGATTGTGAGGAGTTAAACATTTTCTGGATTCTAATCCTCCGTTGGTTACATATGTTGTAAATACAGTCTCTAGGCCACATCTTGTCTTTTCAGTGTCTTTATGGTATCTTTTGATGAGCACAAGTTTAATTTTAATGGTGTTTAACTTAGGACTGTGCTTTTTCACTCTTCTTAAGAAAAATCCATATCCCGGGTTCATAGAATTCTCTCAGTATTTTTTCTTGCTACCATGAAATGAGGCATCTCAGCAGGAGATTTGTTCTCTGCTGCACTAATGTTGATGACTTCTTGGTCTCAGCATTATTCTACCACTAAGATTCCGGACAAAGATTGAAGACTTTTTTTTTTGCTCTAAATAAACAGAATAAAAAACAAAGAACAACTCAACAAATTTTTCAGCTAAGAGGAAGGTTAAAAATAGCTAATATTTTGTACACTTTTCTGGAGCAATCCAGCTTCAGTTTTTATTTTTCTAGCTTCAGCTAAAGTTCATTTTGAAAAGTATGGGAATGGAGGGGCACAGGAGGGCTATTGATGGTGCAAGTGACTGTATTATGTGAATGTTGCAAATTATTTGTTTTCTAGAAAACTTGATAGGAAAATTGAATGGTGAATAGGGGAAGAGTATATATATAGTATAGCAAAGAGGTTAGGAGTTTGGAGCTAAAGGGCCAGGTTGTCTCACCATCTGGCATGTGATCTTAAGCAAGTTCATTCTTCCTAAGCTTCAGTTTCATCATACATAAAATAAGAATGACAGTATCTACCTCTGTCCATGGTTCCCCACACCATTCCCAGTTTCACTAGGTGGGTTCATAGTTGGATTCACTTTCTATTTATTACAGCAAATGATACAAAGCAACATTAAAGAGAAAAGGTGCCTGGAGTGAAGTCTGGAGGAAACTAGGTGCAAGCTTCCAAGAAGCCTCTGACTGTGGGGCCATTGAGGACATGCTCAATTCCTCCAGCATTGAGTTAAAACACATTTATTAAATGAAATTTATCTGAAATGTCCACCAGGAAAGCTCATTAGAGACTCAGTGCCCAAGGTTTTTTTTACTTGGGGCTGGTCACATAGGCACACTGGCTAGCACATACCAAAAGTCCAGATTCCCAGAAGGCAGCAGGCGCTCAGCATGAACCATGTTATCTGCACATACAGTTTAGGCACAGTGACCACTCTTATCAGGGAATGGTGGAAACACTTCCCAAATCCAAGTTCCAAGATACCAGCCAAGAGCCAACCTTGCAAGCCGGCCTTTCTAAGGTTAGCAGCCTCACACCTGCTGTGGTAACTCTTTTCTGCATGCAGAGTTAACTGTGAGGGTGCAATGAGATAACCACACAGAGCATTTAGCACAGTGGTCTACATTTAGTGCTTGATACATGTTAATTACTAAGATTATATTAGAAATCTTGCTGAAGAAAGCAATGAACTTGGCCTGACAAAACAGCCTCATGGAGCTGAGAGGACCTTGGGAAGACACCTCATCTATTCTTATTTTACAGATGAGGAACTGGAGGCTCAGAGAGGTTAGGTAACTTCCCTAGTGATACTCAGCTTGTGCTGTTTTAGTCTGTGGGGAAGTGAGGATGTTAGCATTTTAAAACGGGAGACTTCCCAAGAACACCTGTTGTGCTGAGTGTAGAACCTCGGATAGCTAACCTCCAGTAAGCATGAGATAAGGATGGTTCCCCAGCTGTCTTGGCAGCAGTGTCTGTCTAATTTAAAGATATTGGATCTTGTCATATGAAATAGTCTAATCCTTTTTATATCATTGGTTTTTTTTGCTATCATTAATGTACAATTACATGAATAACATTATGGTTACTAGACTCCCCCTATTATCAAGTCCCCACCACATACCCCATAAGAATCACTGTCCATCAGCGTAGTAAGATGCTATAGAGTCACTACTTGTTTTCTGTTATACTGCCTTCCCTGTGTCCCCCCTTACATTATACGTGCTAATCGTGATGCCCCTTTTCCCCCTTATTCCTCCCTTCCCACCCATCCTCCCCAGTCCCTTTCCCTTTGGTAACTGTTAGTCCATTCTTGGGTTCTGTGAGTCTGCTGCTGTTTTTTTCTTTGGTTTTTTCTTTGTTCTTATACTCCACAGATGAGTGAATTCATTAGATACTTGTCTTTCTCTGCCTGGCTTATTTCACTGAACATAATACCCTCTAGTTCCATCCATGTTGTTGCAAATGGTAGGATTTGTTTTCTTCTTATGGTCGAATAGTATTCCATTGTGTATATGTACCACATCTTCTTTATCCATTCATCTACTGATGGACACTTAGGTTGCTTCCATTTCTTGGCTGTTGTAAATAGTGCTGTGATAAACATAGAGGTGCATATGTCTTTTTCAAACTGCGCTGCTGCATTCTTAGGGTAAATTCCTAGGAGTGGAATTCCTGGGTCAAATGGTATTTCTATTTTGAGCTTATTGAGGAACCTCCATACTGCTTTCCACAATGGTTGAACTAATTTGCATTCCCACCAGCAGTGTAGAAGGGTTCTCCTTTCTTCACATCCTTGCCAACATTTGTTGTTGTTTGTCTTTGGGATGGCCACCATCCTAACTGGTGTGAGGTGATATCTCATTGTGGTTTTAATTTGCATTTCTCTGATGATTAGGGATATGGAGCATCTTTTCATGTGTCTGTTGGCCATCTGAATTTCTTCTTTGGAGAAGTGTCTGTTCAGTTCCTCTGTCCAGTTTTTAATTGGCTTATTTGCTTTTTGTTTGTTGAGGTGTGTCAGCTCTTTATATAATTTGGATGTCAACCCCTTATTGGGTATGTCATTTATGAATATATTCTCCTATACTGTAGGATGTCTTTTTGTTCTACTGATGGTGTCCTTTGCTGTACAGAAGCTTTTAGTTTGATAGTCCCACTTGTTCATTTTTGCTTTGGTTTCCCTTGCCTGGGGAGATATGTTCATGAAGAAGTTGCTCATGGTTCTGTCCAAGAGATTTTTGCCTATGTTGTTTTCTAAGAGTTTTATGGTTTCATACATTCAGGTCTTTGGTCCATTTTGAGTTTACTTTTGTGTATGGGGTTAGACAGTAGTCCAGTTTCATTCTCTTACTCGTAGCTGTCCAATTTCTCCAACACCAGCTGTTGAAGAGGCTGTCATTTCCCCATTGTGTATCCATGGCTCCTTTATCGTATGTTAATTGACCATATATGCTTAGGTTTATATCTGGGCTCTCTAGTTTGTTCCATTGGTCTATGGGTCTGTTCTTGTGCCAGTACCAAAATGTCTTGATTACTGTGGCTTTGTAGTAGAGCTTGAAGTTAGGGAGTATAATCCTCCCTGCTTTATTCTTCCTTCTCAGGATTGCTTTGGCTATTCGGAGTCTTTTGTTGTTCCATATGAATTTAAGAACTATTTTCTCTAGTTCATTGAAGAATGCTGTTGATATTTTGATAAGATTGCATCGAATCTGTAGATTGCTTAAGGCAGGATGGCCATTTTGACAATATTAATTCTTCCTATCCATGAGCACGGGATTGTTTCCATTTACTGGTATCTTCTTTAATTTCTCCCAAGAGTGTCTTGTAGTTTTCAGAGTATAGGTCTTTCACTTCCTTGGTTAGGTTTATTCCTAGGTATTTTATTCTTTTTGATGTCATTGTGAACGGAATTGTTTTCCAGATTTCTCTTTCTGCTTGTTAATCGTTAATGTATAGGAATGCAACAGATTTCTGCATATTAATTTTGTATCCCACAACTTTGCTGAATTCAGATATTAGATCTAGTAGTTTTGGAGTGGATTCTTTAGGGTTTTTTATGTACACTATCATGACATCTGCAAACAGGGACAGTTTGACTTCTTCCTTACCAGTCTGGATGCCTTTTTTATCTTTATGTTGTCTGATTGCCATGGCTAGGACCTCCAGAACAATGTTGAATAAAAGTGGGGAGAGTGGGCATCTTTGTCTTGTTCCTGATCTTCAAGGAAAATCTTTTAGCTTCTTGCTGTTAAGTATAATGTTGGCTGTGGGTTTGTCATATATGGCCTTTGTTATGTTGAAGTACTTGCCCTCTATACCCATTTTATTGAGAGTTTTTATCATGAATGGATGTTGAATTTTGTTGAATGCTTTTTCAGCATCTATGGAGATAACCATGTGATTTTTGTCCTTTTTGTTGATGTAGTGGATGATGTTGATGGATTCTTGAATGTTGTACCATCTTGCATCCCTAGGATGAATCCCACTTGATTTTGATGGATGATCTTTTTGATGTGTTTTTAATTCGGTTTGCTAATATTTTGTTGAGTATTTTTGCATCTGTGTTCATCAGGGATATTGGTCTGTAATTTTCTTTTTTTGTGGTGTCTTTGCCTGGTTTTGGTATTAGAGTGATGTTGGCCTCATAGAATGAGTTTGGGAGTATTCCCTCCTCTTCTACTTTTTGGAAAAGTTTAAGGAGGATGGCTGTTAGGTCTTCACTAAAAGTTTGATAAAATTCAGCTGTGAAACCATCTGGTTCAGGATTTTTCTTCTTAGGTAGTGTTTTGATTACCAATTCAATTTCTTTGCTGGTAATTGGTCTATTGAGATTTTCTGTTTCTTCCTGCGTCAGCCTTGGAAGGTTGTATTTTTCTAGAAAGTTGTCCATTTCTTCTAGGTTATCCAGTTTGTTAGCATATAATTTTTCATAGTATTCTCTCATAATTCTTTGTATTTCTGTGGTGTCCGTCGTGATTTTTCCTTTCTCATTTCTGATTCTGTTTATGTGTGTAGACTCTCTTTTTTCTTGATAAGTCTGGCTAGGGGTTTATCTTATTTTTTCGAAGTACCAGCTCCTGCTTTTATTGATTCTTTCTATTGTTTTATTCCTCTCAGTTTTATTTATTTCTGCTGTGATCTTTATTATGTCCCTCCTTCTTCTGACTTTGGGCTTCATTTGTTCTTTCTTTTCTAGTTTCATTAATTGTGAGTTTAGAGTGTTCATTTGGGATTGTTCTTCTTTCCTGAGGTAGGCCTGTATTGCAATATATTTCCCTCTTAGTGTGGTCTTCGCTGCATATCACAGATTTTGTAGTGTTGGATTATTGTCATTTGTCTTCATATATTGCTTGATCTCTGTTTTTATTTGGTCATTGATCCATTGATTATTTAGGATCATGTTATTAAACCTCCATGTGTTTGTGGGCTTTTTCGTTTTCTTTGTGTAATTTATTTTTAGGTTCATACCTTTGTGATCTGAGAAGCTGGTTGGTACAATTTCAGTCTTTTTGACTTTTCTGAAGTTCTTTTTGTGGCATAGTATATGATGTATTCTTGAAAATGTTCCATGTGCTCTTGAGAAGAATGTATATCCTGTTGCTTTTGGATGGAGTGTTAGGTAGGTGTCCGTTAGGTCCATCTGTTCTAATATGTTGTTCAGTGCCTCCGTCTCTTTACTTATTTTCTGTCTGGTTGATCTGTCCTTTAGAGTGAGTGGTGTGTTGAAGTCTCCTAAAATGAATGCATTTAATTCTGTTAGTATTTGTTTCACATATGTAGGTGATCCTGCATTGGGTGCATAGATATTTATAATAGTTATATCCTCTTGTTGGACTGACCCTCTTATCATTATGTAATGTCCTTCTTTGTCTCTTGTTACTTTCTTGTTTTGAAGTCTGTTTTGTCAGATACAAGTACTGCAACTCCTGCTTTTTTCTTCCTATTAGTTGCATGAAATATCTTTTCCATCCCATTGTGTATGTCTTTGGGTTTGAAGTGAGTCTCTTGTAGGCAGCATATAGATGGGTCTTGTTTTTTTATCCATTCAGTGACTCTATGTCTTTTGATTGGTGCATTCAGACCATTTACATTTAGGGTGATTATCAATAGGTACGTACTTATTGCCGTTGCAGGCTTTAGTTTCGTGCTTACCAGATGTTCAAGGGTAATTTCCTTACTATCTAACAGTCTAATTTAAGTCACTTCGTATGCTATTACAAACACTATCTAAAGGTTCTTTTTTTTCCTCCTTTTTCTTCCTCCTCCATTCTTTGTATGTTAGGAATCATATTCTGTGCTCTTTGTCTATCCCTTGGATGACATCTGTTTAGCCTTAGGAATACTTCCATCTATAGCAGTCCCTCCAAAATGCACTGTAGAGGTGGTTTGTGGGAGGTAAATTCTCTCAGCTTTTGCTTATCTGAAAATTGTTTAATCCCTCCTTCAAATTTAAATGATAACCTTGCCGGGTAGAGTATTCTTGGTTCAAGGCCCTTCTGCTTCATTGCATTAAATATATCATGCCACTCTCTTCTTGCCTGTAAGGTTTCTGTTGAGAAATCTGATGATAGCCTGATGCATTTTTCTTTGTATGTGATCTTCTCTCTGTAGCTGCTTTTACAAGTCTGTCTTTATCCTTGATCTCTGCCATTTTAATTGTTGTATATCTTGATGTTGTCTTCCTTGGGTCCCTTGTGTTATGAGATCTGTGCACCTCCATGGCTTGAGAGACTATCTCCTTCCCCATATTGGGGAAGTTTTCAGCAATTACCTCTTCAATAACACTATATCCCTTTTTCTCTCTCTTCTTCTTCTCGTACCCCTATAATGCCAATATTGTTCCATTTGGATCGGTCACACAGTTCTCTCAATATTCTTTCATTCTTAGAGATTCTTTTTTTCTCTCTGTCCCTCAGCTTTGTATTCCTCTTCTCTAATTTCTATTCCATTTACTATCTCTTCTACTACATCTAATCTGCTTTTAAATCCCTCCACTGTATGTTTCATTTCAGATATGAAATTTCTTAATGATTGAATCTCCGTCTTATATTCGTCCCTGAGTTCTTGAATATTTTTCTGTACCTCCATGAGCATGTTTATAATTTTTATTTTAAAGTCTCTTTCAGGTATATTGGTGAGTTCAGTTTCATTTGTCCCTCTTTCTGGGGTTTGTGAGATTTTGGTTTGAACCAAGTTCCTTTGACATTTCTTAATTCTATGTGGTGCCCTCTAGTGCCCAGGAGCTCCAATCTCTGGAGCTGCTCAGCCCCGAGAGTGAGGTTGGGGTTTGTAGGGGAGCAGCGCTGGTGCCTGTGGGGAGGAAAGAGCTGTTTCCTGATTCCTGGCTGCAGTGCCTGTCTCCAGTATCAGAGCCAGTGGGCTGAGCACACAGGTGTGAGCCTCTGTGCTTGGCATCTCTAGCTGTTGTAGGGGTGGCCTCCCTCTGGCTGGCCTGATGCCAGAGCAGTGACTGCCGGTTTGCCAGCTGGTGCCATCAGGCCAGGAGGAAGGCTTGGTATGGTGCGTGTCACAGTGGGGGGCCTCGGAGCTGAGCAGCCAGCCAGGGGCATGGAGTGCCTGAAGCTCCTCAAAGTTCCCAACCAGCTGGGCAGAGCGTGCTCAGACAACCTTGTCCAACTCTCCCCTTTCCCGCGCAGCAAGCTCTGTGCAAATCCCGCCCCTTCAGCAGCCCTCTCGCTGCTAGGAAGCCTCTCAGACTGCCTGCCGTTCCTCTGACACAGAGCAGCCTGGTTGGATCCCATCGTCCACAAACGGCCGGAATCTCAGTCTCTCAAGCACTCTGCCTGTCCCAGCTCCCCAACCTCCAGAGTACCACACAATGTAGGTTTCTGCTCACAAAGCAGATCTCCAGGGCTAGGTGTTCAGCAGTCCCAGGATTCCACCCCCTCCCCACTCTGTTTCTCTTCCTCCCGCCAGTGAGCTGGGGTGGGGGAAGGGCCTGGGTCCCGCGGGATCAAGGCTTTTGTACATTACCCTGTTTGGTGAGGTCTGCTCTGTTCCTGAGGTCTGTATGCAGTCTGGTTCAGCCTTCTTTCCTGTTGCTGTTTTAGGGTTAGTTGTATTAATTAACTATATTTTCATTCTATTTGTGGTGTGGGGAGGAGTTCTCTGTCTCACCTCTCATGCTGCCATCTTGAATCCTTTATCATTGGGTTTTAATTCTATGAAATTTGGTAGTGCATACAGTGTAGTTGCTCAGCGTGTGCCAAACTGATTTTAGGGGAGCTGACCTAGCTGTGAGTTGCATTGATTCGATGTTTCTGTTTGGCATCTTTTGGAAGGAGGAACAGGAAAAGTGTTTTCCTTTTTTTTCAACAGTTGTTTCTAATTCATCTGGGGTTGTAAGAGGAAGCGTTGATTTCTTTCCTAGTCTTTCAAAATAAATAAACTCTAGATGGTGCTCTACAGATAGCAGAGGTCTCTATAGAGAGGCTTTCCTTTGCATTGAATGAGGGGACAAAGATAGGAAGTCCAATGAGGCTGTATACAAATTCTTCCCAGAGAGATCATCTTTTTAACAGAACCATTGTGTTTGTACCAAAATTTATGTATAAATCCAAAATGGATTTGTAATGCAAATCATCCCCAAATTCAGTGTCATTCAACCATAATAAAACATCATACCTGTTATTTTTTAAAAGGTGAAAATGTTATAGTATAAGCTTTTTTGGGGGAACAGTCTTATTGAGATATAATTCATATATCAGAATTCGCCTGCTTAAAATATTCATGATTCAGTGGGTTTTAGTGTATTCACAGAATGCAGCCATCACCACATCATTTTTAGAACATTTTCGTCACCCCAAGAACACACCTTGTACTCTTTAGCCGTCCCTCCCCACTCCCATCCCTTGACACCCCTAGCCCAAGGCAACATTCACTAATGGAATCATCATATATGGTCTTTGTGACTGGCTTCTTTCACTTGGTTGTTTTCAAGGTTCATCCATATTGTAGGTTGTAGCATGTATCAGAACTTCATTCCTTTTTAGGGTCCAATAATACTCCGTTGTATAGATAGATCACATTGTGTTTATCATTCATCAATTGTTGGATGTTTGGGTTGTTTCCACTTTTTCCACATTATGTCTAATGCTGCCATGAATGTTTGTGTACAAGTTTTTGTACAGCATAAGCTTTTAAGACCCATAGTGTCTGTAATAGCATTTATTGAATATATACCATGTACTGGGCATTGTGCTAATGAATTTTTACCTTCAAGGAATTATGATCTAATGGAGGAGATGAATCAGTAAATAGAGAATTACTGTAAAGTATCATAAGTACTCTGTAAAGAGAAGCCTTGGGCACTGTGCAAGTACAGTGGATGCACAGCTGGCACACACTGGGTATGTGTGACGGATGGTGCAGAATAATTTTCTTAGAAGAGCCTGAGCTGAATCCTGAAGGGCCAGGTGAAGGATTGAGAGAAGTGTCTTCTGGGCAGAGGAAGCAGCTGGTACGAGGGTCCAGAGGTGAGAGAGTGCTTGCCTGAGTTTGGAGGGCTGGAAGGAACTCATTGTGAAGAATTCATCTTGACTGGAGTGTTGGGGTGGTGCTGGGAGGTGTGAGGTGAGAGATGGGCTGATAGAAGTGAGCAGAAGAGAGATCTAAGTGGTCTTGAATGCTGTGCTAAGGGTGCTGTATATTATCCTGTGGGCTGTGGGGTGCCATGGAGGGAATGTGAGCAAGCAAGCAGCAGAGCCAGACATAGGCCTGGCAGCAGCCTGCGGGGGAGGGAGCAAGGCTGGTGATGGCAGATGAGGAGGCCTGAACTGAGGCCGCGATTGGAGGACATGGATTGGTTAGGGCCAGACTAGGGAGGGGTGTCCAGAGTTAGGAGGAGTCCCTGGAGAGTCACAGCACAGAAGCCTGGGGTTTGAAGGAGGGAGTGACCATTAGTTCTGCTGCTGCCACGAAATCAAAAAGTACAATAAGAAAAGTATCTACTAATTTCATTGACACCCATTGCTGGATCATCCTTTATTGTTGTACACCGGAGAGGTGGCAGAAGAGGATTTGGAATCCAGTTCTGACCCTAGAGCCCATGCATACCCTTCCTGCTGCCCTGGACAAACTCCATCTTATGCCTGCAGAAATGCCATATAGGTTCTTCCTTTTGATAAAATATGCCCAGCTTCTTTGTTGGTGAAACCAAATGTTTAAGAACCCAGCTGCCTTCATGAAGAAACGAGATTTTAAACAAGGGCAGCATCAATTTGTTTAGGGAGACTTTCAGAGTCTTATGGAACTGATAGCTTTTATTAGCCATCAGTTAGCCTGTCTTTTCCAAATTATTACTTACATTTTCTTAAGGCCACTAAAAAGCAAAGGTCACAAAAGCCATGTGATTCCTGAAGCAAGTCATGAGAGCCATCATTCCACAATTGATGGAACAAAGGCTGTTAAGAACTTTATTCTCTTTGTTTAAAGAGGTCCCTTTTGACAGGGAGCAGTTCTGAACAGTAGGTTTGTTTTCCTACATATGGGAGAGGACTTTGCAGTATTTAAGAACAAAAGTTGAAAAGAAGATATGATTGGAATTTTACATTCTAAAGTATAGAATTCGTTCATCCAATTTCTCTCTTCTAGTAGAAGGTTTCACACAGCAGGGAGTCAACTATTGAGGTTTATTATCCTGGGAGGTATTGAAGAAGTGAAGGAATTTTGGAAGTGTAGGTAAATTCATGGGAAGAAACAATTGTTCGAGTTCAAGGAGCCCGTCAGCACATTATGAGCTAGAAGGACCCTGATTTTGCTCTGGTTCTGACCTGTCTTCAAAATAGCAGATGTTCACAGAGCACCTGTGTGCACAAAGTACCTGGGTGCTCTGGGAGAATGAAATAGACCCCACCTTGCAGAGGCTCGCCAGCTAGTGGGAGAAGATAAATGGGTACGACACTGCCTGCCACAGAACTAGTGAAAGTGAGTCCTGTGAGCGTTGGGCAGCGAAGGTGCCCTGGGAGAAGGTGGGATCCCCTTGGCAGACTCTGGGAGAGCTGCTTATGGGAGGTACGTCTTGGGACTTGAGCAATGAGTAGAATTTCAACAGCAAAATAGAGAGAAGGACTTTCCAGGCGAAGGGAAGAGCTTAAGCATTTCTTCAGAGTTGGGAGAATTGCTGACGTTTTTTTGAGAAAGGTGAGGCTTCAAATGGGTGTGGCTTGAGCAGGTGTAGTGAGAGGTCAGATGGAAACGTTCTGTAAGAGGAGAGACTGGGAATGCCTTTGGAAAAAAGTATGTTTTATTATAAAGTAATGCAAGTATATAAATAATACACAAACACAGGCTGATTTAGAAGAATAAAATAAAAACCCCGTAAGAACAACTACCATCTAAACATTTTGATATACTTTGTTTAGTTGTTTTTTAAAGATGTAAATAGCTGATTTACATTTCAGTTCACAGTAAGTATAAAATACTGCTTTCCTTTCCTTCGCTGAGCTGTCTTCAGTCGGCAGCAAGCCCGTTCTTGCTGGTGGGAACTTCTCTCGGTGATTATAAGGACCCCCTGCCTCTCTTGCAGTGGGATAATGTAAGATTCCCATGGTCTTAACCCCAGACGTCCAGGCAGAGCGTCTCTCAGCCTGTCTCTGGTGCACTGGGGCTTGTGGGACCTTGCAGCAGGGACTCCTGCCCCACAGAGCTCCACCTTCTGTTTGGGGTAGGGTATTTTCACTTTCTCTGCTTAAAGCATGCCCTCCCCAACCCCCCCCATTCCCTCTTGGGGACAGCCTAGCATAACCCATCTTAATGTGCACCTACAGACATAATGTTGGCCTCTTTTTTCTGGGGTAAGAAAAGAGTTTTACTTTTTAAAAATAACTTCCTCTGGTAAAGTGATACGGTGAGCTGTGATACCCTATTTGTAGTTTGGGCTTTTGCACTTTTCCATGTCACTTTTCAATTTTTGCAGAATATTCCCTTGTATAAATATGTACCGTTTACTTGGAGATTACATGAATTCAGCAACTTTGTATGAAAGTTTTGCTGTATTTTGGATAGGTTCTGGAGGTGGGATTACTGAGTCATAGGCATGACTTTTTTTTTTTGTATTATTACCAAAGCACCCTTTATCATCACTGTACCACAAGTGTAGCAGCTTGAGGCAGCACCCATTTATTAGCTCACAGTTCTGTAGGCCAGAGGTCCAGGCACTGCACGGCAGCTTTCTCTGTTCATTGTCTCATGGGCTGAAACCCAGATGTCAGTTGGCTGTGTTCTTATCTGGAGACTAAGAAAAATCTGCTAACAAGCTCATTCAATTCTTGGCGGAATCCAGTTCCTGGGAGTATGGCACTGAGGTCCCTGTTCTTTTATGGGTGCTATTTAGGGGTCACTCTCAGGACCTTGTCATGTGGTCCCTCTACCATTACAGTTTGCAACAGAATCTTCCTCATGTCAAATCCTTCCCCCTTTGAATCTCTGACTTCCCCTGTCTCTGACCTCGAGACCTAGATTTAAAGAACTGATGTGGTTAGGTCACTGTGCTCCCCCACCTCCCGCCGAGAACTTTTTCATCTTTCCAAACAGAAACTCTGCTCATTAAACAATATTCCCCATTCCTCACTTCCCCCCAGCCCCTGGCAACCTCTTTTTTACTTTTTGTTTCTGTGAATTGACCTGCTCTAGGTATGTCATGTAAGTAGAGTCATGCAATATTTGTCTTTTTGTACCTGGCTTATTTCACTTAGCAGCTTTCTCCAGGTTCATCCAAGTCATAGTGTGTATGCCATTGGATGTAGATGCCACATTTTCTTTATCCAGCCCAGTCATCTGATGGATATTTGGGTTGTCCCAGGTCTCTCTGTCTGAAGGTCAGCTGATTTGGGGCCTTAATTACACCTAAAAATCCCTTCAAAGCAGCACCAAGATTAGTGTTTGAATAAGGGAGAGAATGTGTGTGTGCAACAAGGCCCCAGAATGGTGGGGCCACCTTAAGATTCTGCCTCCCACACACCCTGTAGAAAGATTGTATTGCCCCTGGTTGGGGGTAGGTACCATCTTGCCTTCTTTCATACCTTTTAATCTATCAATTGCACAGAAGAGTTCTAGAAATGGCATCTCATTTCACTGCCTGCCTTTCCATCTGAGCTTTTCTCTGTTTACGACTCTAGTGAAATGAAGGACGCATAATAATCACTTTTCAGCCTCCAGTGGGAGTACTCTGGCTTCTTGTCCCAGTATTCCCTGTGACGTGTTTCTTGAGGGCGTATGAATGTGAGAAACCCATTAATAAGATCAGAGAGAGTGAGGAAGAGAATTTCTATTTACCAATTGTGATTTGTGGGAGCAGCAAAATGTACAAAATGGATTCTTTCTTGATAGTCCCATGGAAATATCTTAGAAGCATTTAGTAGTCAAACAATGGCACATGCTGTTGCAGCTAATTCCCTGAGAATGCAACAGGATTTGAACTTGCCCAGGTAAGATAATTTAGGACTATAACTGCCATGATTAAAATCAGTCTCATGCTTCTTCCTGAATGCATTTATTTGATTCAGTGTGGTCTTTGGAAATTGGATGTTGGATCCTGAAAAGATGGTGCTCCCTAGGAATTGGGAGACCTAGAAAATGGAAACCAACAAAATGTGCTTGAAATTTTAGATTAAATGGGAACTGGGCATCTCAATAATAAGAATACGACTGTGGATTCAGCAGGGGTAGTGTTTGAATATTACCGATTGCTATTTGTCTTGGAGAGGTGCGCACGTGTGTGTGTGCGTGATGTCTAGGTTAATTTTCCTTGGAAGGGACTCTTAGTAGCTCTGTGTGCTCTGAGCTAGTCTGATTCTCCAAGGGCTCCAGGACTTATGTCTCCTCAATTTAGAATATGCCAGCTTGGTTGTGTGTAGTTCTGGTGTTGGGAACAGGTGGCATCTGCCCTATTGTGGAGGGTGAATGTGAGGTTTGGATGAGAACTAGGAGGGGATAGAAGTGTCTCCTGTAGAGACCTGATAACCTGCCAGGTGGGGACATCTCTGGCCATGGGAGGAGGAGGACCTAAAGATGACTCCCTGCCTGTCTTTTCAAACCTGAGCTGGCTTTGCCCGGCAGCACTGAATCTGTGTTCTCTCTCACAGGCGACTGCGATGTCTGTGGACTGTCTGGGGCAGCATGCAGTGCTTTCTGGGTAAGTGAGCTTGCAGAATTTGTCTGCCGTGATTTCTGGGGACAAATTGCAAATCAAGAGGTTTCTGGGAAGTTGGAAAGTACTCTTATATTTAAGGTTTATGGTCACAGGGTTTCTTTTTTTTTTTTTTTAATATAATTTATTTTATTATCATTAATTTACAATTACATGTGCAATATCACGATTATTAAACTACCCCTTCATCAGGTCCCCCCCACCAACCCCATTACAGTCACTGTCCATCAGCGTAGTGAGATGCTATAGAATCACTACTTGTCTTCTCTGAGTTGTACTGCCCTCCCCGTGCCCCCCCAACATTACATCTGCTAATCGTAATGCCCCTTTTTCCCTCTTATCCCTCCCTTCCGCCCATTTTCCCCAGTCCCTTTCCCTTTGGTAACTATTAGTCCGTTCTTGGGTTCTGTGAGTCTCCTGCTGTTTTGTTCCTTCAGTATTTTTTCTTTGTTCTTATACTCCACATATGAGTGAAATCATTTGATACTTGTCTTTTTTCGGCTTGGCTTATTTCACTGAGCATAATACCCTCTAGCTCCATCCATGTTGTTGCAGATGGTAGGGTTTGTTTTCTTCTTATGGCTGAATAATATTCCATTGTGTATATGTACCACCTCTTCTTTATCCATTCATCTACTGATGGACACTTAGGTTGCTTCCATTTCTTGGCTATTGTAAATAGTGCTGCAATAAACATAGGGGTGCATCTGTCCTTTTCAAATTGGGCTGCTGCATTCTTAGGGTAAATTCCTAGGAGTGGAATTCCTGGGGCAAATGGTATTTCTATTTTGAGTCTTTTGAGGAACCTCCATACTGCTTTCCACAATGGTTGAACTAATTTGCATTCCCACCAGCAGTGTAGGAGGGTTCCCTTTTCTCCACATCCTCGCCAACATTTGTTGTTGTTTGTGTTTGGATGTTGGCCATCCTCACTGGTGTGAGGTGATATCTCATTGTGGTTTTAATCTGCATTTCTCTGATGATTAGTGATGTGGAGCATCTTTTCTGTGCCTGTTGGCCATCTGAAATTCTTCTTTGGAGAAGTGTCTATTCATGTCCTCTGCCCATTTCTTAATTGGATTATTTGCTTTCTGTTTGTTAAGGTGCATGAGTTCTTTATATATTTTGGATGTCAACCCTTTATCAGATACGTTTTTATGAATATATTCTCCCATACTGTAGGATGTCTTTTTGTTCTACTGATGGTGTCCTTTGCTGTACAGAAGCTTTTCAGCTTCATATAGTCCCACTTGTTCATTTTGCTTTTGTTTCCCTTGCCCGGGGAGATATGTTCATGAAGAAGTTGCTCATGTTTATGTCCAAGAGATTTTTGCCTATGTTTTTTTCTAAGAGTTTTATGGTTCATGACTTACATTCAGGTCTTTGATCCACCTTGAGTTTACCTTTGTGTATGGGGCTAGACAGTAGTCCAGTTTCATTCTCTTACATGTAGCTGTCCAGTTTTGCCAACACCAGCTGCTGAAGAGGCTGTCATCTCCCCATTGTATATCAAAGGCACTTTTATCAAATATTAATTGACTGTATATGTTTGGGTTAATGTTTGGATTTTCTATTCTGTTCCACTGGTCTGTGGGTCTGTTTTGTGCCAATACCAAATTGTCTTGATTACTGTGGCTTTGTAGTAGAGCTTGAAGTCAGGGAGTGTAATTCCCCCTGTTTTATTCCTCCTTCTCAGGATTGCTTTGGCTATTCGGGGTCTTTTGTGGTTCCATATGAATTTAGAATTATTTGTTCCAGTTCATTGAAGAAAGCTGTTGGTAGTTTGATAGGGATTGCATTGAATCTGTAGATTGCTTTAAGTAGTATAGCCATTTTGACAATATTTATTCTTCCTAGCCAAGAGCATGGGATGCATTTCCATTTGTTAGTGTCCTCTTTAATTTCTCTTAGGAGTGTCTTGTAGTTTCAGAGTACAGGTCTTTCACTTCCTTCGTTAGGTTTATTCCTAGGTATTTTATTCTTTTTGATGCAATTGTGAATGGAATTGTTTTTCTGATTTCTCTTTCTGTTGGTTCATCATTAGTGTATAGGAAAGCAACAGATTTCTGTGTGTTAATTTTTGTATCCTGCAACTTTGCTGAATTCAGATATTAGTTCTAGTAGTTTTGGAGTGGAGTCTTTAAGGTTTTTTATGTACAATATCATGTCATCTGCAAATAGTGACAATTTGACTTCTTCTTTACCAATCTGGATGCCTTGTATGTCTTTGTTTGTCTGATTGCTGTGGCTAGGACCTCCAGTACTATGTTGAATAACAGTGGAGAGAGTGGGCATCCTTGTCTTGTTCCTGATCTTAGATGAAAAGCTTTCAGCGTCTCGCCATTAAGTATGATGTTAGTTGTGGGTTTGTCATATATGGCCTTTATGATGTTGAGGTACTTGCTGTCTATACCCATTTTGTTGAGAGTTTTAATCAGGAATGGATGCTGAATTTTGTCAAATGCTTTTCAGCATCTATGGAGATGATCATGTGGTTTTTGTTCTTCTTTTTATTGATGTGGTGGATGATGTTGATGGATTTTCGAATGTTGTACCATCCTTGCATCCCTGGGATGAATCCACTTGATCATGGTGTATGATCCTCTTGATGTATTTTTGAATTCAGTTTGCTAATATTTTGTTGAGTATTTTTGCATCTACGTTCATCAGGGATATTGGTCTGTAATTTTCTTTTTTGGTGAGATCTTTGCCCGGTTTTGGTATTAAGTGATGCTGGCTTCATAGAATGAGTTTGGAAGTATTCCCTCCTCTTCTATTTTTTGGAAAACTTTAAGGAGAATGGGTGTTATTTCTTCTCTATGTCTGGTAGAATTCAGAGGTGAATCCATCAGG
>JAVSCE010009904.1:0-90640 GCA_032199065.1 Smutsia gigantea
TAAAATTGAGAAGAACAAAACAATAGAAAAAAAATCAATGAAACCAAGAGCTGGTTGTTTGAAAAAATAAACAAAATAGATAAACCCCTAGCCAGACTCATTAAGAGAAAAAGAGAATCTACAAACATAAACAGAGTCAGAAATGAGAAAGGAAAAATAACAACAGATCCTACAGAAATACAAAGAATTATAAGAGAATATTATGAGAATCTATATGCTAACAAGCTGGAAAACATAGAAGAAATGGACTTCTTAGAAAAATACAACCTTCCAAAACTGACCAAACAAGAAACAGAAAAACTAAACAGACCAATCACCAGCAACCAAATTGAAGCAGTAATCAAAAAACTACCCAAGAACAAAAGCCCCAGACCAGATGGATTCACCTCTGAATTCTACCAGACATATAGAGAAGAAATAACACCCATTTTCCTTAAGGTTTTCCAAAAAATAGAAGAGGAGGGAATACTTCCAAACTCATTCTATGAAGCCAGCATCACTCTAATACCAAAACCTGAGAAAGACCTCACCAAAAAGGAAAATTACAGACCAATATCCCTGATGAACGGGGATGCAAAAATACTCAACAAAATATTAGCAAACCGAATTCAAAAATACATCAAGAGGATCATACACCATGATCAAGTGGGATTCACCCCCGGGATGCAAGGATGGTACAACATTCGAAAATCCATCAACATCATCCACCACATCAATAAAAAGAAGAACAAAAACCACATGATCATCTCCATAGATGCTGAAAAAGCATCTGACAAAATTCAGCATCCATTCCTGATTAAAACTCTCAACAAAATGGGTATAGATGGCAAGTACCTCAACATCATAAAGGCCATATATGACAAACCCACAGCTAACACCATACTTAACAGCGAGAGGCTGAAAGCTTTTCATCTAAGATCGGGAACAAGACAGGGATACTCACTCTCTCCACTGTTATTCAACATAGTACTGGAGGTCCTAGCCACGGCAATCAGACAAAACAAAGACATACAAGGCATCCACACTGGTAAAGAAGAAATCAAATTGTCACTACTTGCAGATGACATGATACTGTACATAAAAAAACCCTAAAGACTCCACTCCAAAACTACTAGAACTAATATCTGAATTCAGCAAAGTTGCAGGATACAAAATTAACATACGAAATCTGTTGCTTTCCTATACACAAACGATGAACTAACAGAAAGAGAAATCAGAAAAACAATTCTATTCACAATTGCATCAAAAAGAATAAAATACCTAGGAATAAACCTAACGAAGGAAGTGAGAGACCTGTACTCTGAAAACTACAAGACACTCCTAAGAGAAATTAAGGAAGACACTAACAAATGGAAATGCATCCCATGCTCTTGGCTAGGAAGAATCAATATTGTCAAAATGGCTATACTACCTAAAACAATATACAGATTCAATGCAATCCCTATCAAACTACCAACAGCTTTCTCAATGAACTGGAACAAATAATTCTAAAATTCATATGGAACCACAAAAGACCCCGAATAGCCAAAGCAGTCATGAGAAGGAGGAATAAAACAGGGGGAATTACGCTCCCTGACTTCAAGCTCTACTACAAAGCCACAGTAATCAAGACAATTTGGTATTGGCACAAAAACAGACCCACAGACCAGTGGAACAGAATAGAAAATCCAAACATTAACCCAAACATATACAGTCAATTAATATTTGATAGAGGAGCCTTGGATATACAATGGGGAGATGACAGCCTCTTCAGCAGCTGGTATTGGAAAAACTGGACAGCTACATGTAAGAGAATGAAACTGGACTACTGTTCAACCCCATACACAAAGGTAAACTCAAGGTGGATCAAAGACCTGAATGTAAGTCATGAAACCATAAAACTCTTAGAAAAAAACATAGGCAAAAATCTCTTGGACATAAACATGAGCGACTTCTTCATGAACATATCTCCCTGAGCAAGGGAAACAGAAGCAAAAATAAACAAATGGAACTATATCAAGCTGAAACGCTTCTGTACAGCAAAGGACACCATCAGTAGAACAAAAAGACATCCTACAGTATGGGAGAATATACTCATAAATGACATATCCGATAAGGGGTTGACATCCAAAATATATAAGGAACTCATGCACCATAACAAACAAAAAGCAAATAATCCAATTAAGAAATGGGCAGAGGGCATGAATAGACACTTCTCTAAAGAAGAAATTCAGATGGCCAACAGGCACAGGAAAAGATGCTCCACATCACTAATCATCAGAGAAATGCAGATTAAAACCACAATGAGATATCACCTCACACCAGTGAGGATGTCCAACGTCCAAAAGACAAACAACAACAAATGTTGGCGAGGAAGTGGAGAAAGGGTAACCCTCCTACACTGCTGGTGGGAATGCCAATTAGTTCAACCATTGTGGAAAGCAGTATGGAGGTTCCTCAAAAAACTCAAAATAGAAATACCATTTGACCCAGGAATTCCACTCCTAGGAATTTACCCTAAGAATGCAACAGCCCAGTTTGAAAAAGACATATGCACCCCTATGTTTATCACAGCACTATTTACAATAGCCAAGAAATGGAAGCAACCTAAGTGTCCATCAGTATATGAATGGATAAAGAAGATGTGGTACATATACACAATGGAATATTATTCAGCCATAAGAAAAAAACAAATCCTACCATTTGCAACAACATGGATGGAGCTAGAGGGTATTATGCTCAGTGAAATAAGCCAAGCCGAAAAAGACAAGTATCAAATGATTTCACTCATATGTGGAGTATAAGAACAAAGAAAAAAAACTGAAGAACAAAACAGCAGCAGACTCACAGAACCCAAGAACGGACTAATAGATACCAAAGGGAAAGGGACTGGGGAAAATGGGCGGGAAGGGAGGGATAAGAGGGAAAAAGGGGCATTACGATTAGCAGATGTAATGTTGGGGGGGCACGGGGAGGGCTGTACAACTCAGAGAAGACCAGTAGTGATTCTATAGCATCTCACTACGCTGATGGACAGTGACTGTAATGGGGTTGGTGGGGGGGGGGGCTGATGAAGGAGGTAGTTTAATAACCAAAATATTGCACATGTACTTGTAGATTAATGATACCAAAATAAATTATAAATAAATAAATAAATGAAAAACAAATACAGTGAAAACATCAACACTATTTTGATGTGTGGGTTCCACCATTGTAAATATCAATCGACTAACTGGAAGCAGTCAGTGATATCTTTAGATATAACTAGGGGATAGAGGTGAAGGGGGAGCAGGGGTGCAGAGAAAATAAAGACTGATGCTTAACACTTAATTAAACATCTCCAATAGCAATTTTCCTTTGAAATTCTTAGTTAGCCAATATATTGGATTTTGTTTTTTCCCTTCATCAGCTATCAGGAGTCTCTTCCTATTATCACAATAATGCCAAGTTTTAGAAGGAAGAAGAAGTGCACACACACACACACACACACAATGTTTTGATGTTCACTCAAAAATACAGAGCTGGCAAATTCTGGGAAGGAGAAATAACTAAGTAAGTGTTCTAACGGACATGGAAATCCACAATACTCCCAATGTTCAAAGTTGGCATTAATCTTGATTACAAATTACTGTATTTATTGTTATACTCATTAAGTTTTGATATCAAAAAACACTCAACATAGTGAATAAGGTAAGATGAAGACTGAGGTGATGGTATTTTTTTTTTAATTATCACTACTAACAAAGAAACTAACCAAATTTTTAGCTTTTCAATATTGGTCCTAATAAATGCACACACATCTCAGATGCAGTTGGAGGAACTAGGCAATTGACTTGTAATGAAGACTATGCTGAGAGATATCTGGGTTAGGCTTCAGATACCAGGATTCAAGGCTGAGTAGGAATTTTACCAATTGGGAAGTTTTTCCTAGTTTTACCTTATGTGCTTGCCTCTGAAACTAGCTCTGTAAGACTCATTTTCCATATGGTGTGGTTAAAATGGTACATTTCACTAATCTTCACAAAAAGAGAGCTAAATTCCTGGCCTGTCACATACAGAGAAGACAAAACATACCACAAGATATAGTCACTTGTTTAGAAGACATAATAATTGACACAGGATGAAAAGAGATTTTTAAAAATAAATTAGAACAAGGCTTGCCAAAAATCCATGATAGCAGATAATACACAAAATCACTTCTAGTTAGCTTTTAGATGGCATTGCAATTGTTCATACTCATACAACCACCAACAAAAAGTATTGCCACAGACAGCCAAATAAGTTTGTATTATCTCAGGGCACACTAGGTTCTGATGATGATTTAACTAATTTAGAAGCAGCATGGGATATTTAAGAAACAATAAAATTTTTTGGATAGATCTTTCCAGTGAATGATCAGGAGCCAAAAATATGACTAAGGAATGAATACTTAATTTATTATTGTCAGACCCAGTTTCTGAAGCAGTACCTAATACATAGTAGGTGCTCAATAAAATACACTATTGCTGATAATTATTTGAGTTCACAATCAGGAACCAGGATTTGGGTGTGTGGGCCTTACACCAACTAGGATGTGTTCCAATGCTCCATAGAGGCAGCTCTTAAACACGAGATATTTCTACACTGACTAGACCTTCCAAGGCCATATAAATAAATTATTATAAATATGGCAAATAAAATGTTTCCTGGAAATCTGGACTATTAAAAATCTTCACTATTTTTTCTAATTTTAGAAGTACATGTTTTATAGTAAACAAATTTTCAGAAATTTTATAACAGAGTAAAAAGGTATAACTTTTTTTGATAAAAATCTTTACACAGTATAAAAAGGTAAAACTATTAACAATTATAATAGATATTACTAAATTACTCTTTAAGGTTATACAATTTATAACCTTATCAACAGTGTATGGCTTTTTAAAGGCCCATTATCTCTCTAAGATTAAACATTACTAATATTTTGTTATCTGTAGGCACAAAGTAATATAATTCAATCTAGTTTTAAATAAAATCTAAATGGTATTGGGGATATTCTCTTATGTTTATGGGCAATTTGTGTTTTACCTTTTATAAAATACTTATTCATGTCCTTTATTTTTCTTACTGATTTCCAGTAGTTCTTTTCATACAAAGTATACAAATATATACTAGTAGAGCAAGAATACAGTAATAAAATCAAGAATTCTTAAAAAAGTTTTTGAAAGAAAATTCATGAAAGATGGTGTTCTTTTACCTTCAATGCTGAAAATTTGTTCTCCTAATGTCCCAGCCTTTTCTAGTAGAGCTGTTTCATCAGACACATTGAAAAAGTATCTTTCTGTTGGAATACTGGCAATTGCTTTAATTTCTTTTATTAATTTTTTAGTATCAAGGGCATTTCTGTTTAAGTAACCAAGAACCTTGAAAACAGAGGAAGAAGGGAAAAAAATCTCATTATTTTTATACTTCAATTTCCCGACCAGCATTTTCTAAGCTATTTCTGAATACAAAAGGCCCTCTGGAGAAGTGAACCCACATCCCCTTAGTTGACTTGCACTGAAAATCAGCAAGGCAGAGATAAAGTAAGAATTTTCTTTTATATAAAACTATGACAGGCCAATGAGAAAGTGTAGCCTTGGGAAGTGATGTAATAACGAAACATTTACCCATCAACTAAAAAATAATTTAAAAAATCCACTTACTGCTATACCAAACCGCAGTATATTGTCATTGTTGCATTGATCGATCACAGCTTTCAACATTGAACCATCATGTGATTCACCATCAGTCACCACCACCATTACTTTGGTAGCACCTGGTCTTCCACCAGCAGCCGCTGCATAAGCAAAATCTCTGTGGCAGATAAAAGTAAAGACTCATGATCGAAATATGAAGTTAATATGTGGACCTCTGGTTAGAAATATAAGTATGAAACTAACTTCTTTGAGCATAACCTATTGTGACTTAGAATTTCTCTCTGCCAGGTATGGTGAAGTATTTACATTCTATGTGAGGCTTATAAAGAAACATAAAAATATAAATTTTGCTCCACGTTAAAAGTAATTTCCATGGTTTCTGTTGTGTGTATGTGTGTGTTTACATCAGGAATCCTTAGAACTTTCTTCTGATAAGAAAACTAAAGTCATAAATACTAATCAACATAGCAAAAATATTCATTCCTATCGTACATTTTATTCACTGGATCTGCATTACTTTTTCAATACTAAGTGGCTTTTTAAAAAGTAATAGATACACATGGTAAGAGAAATTCAGAATATTTGGAAAGGTATAAAACAAAAATCTGACACCAAGCTACCATTCCAAAGGAAGCGATTATTATCAGCTTACGTTTCCTTCTAGAAAATCTTTTTCCTAGATGTATATGCATAGTCTATTCTTTAAACTTTTATGCAAATAGGGGCATATCCTATACAGGTGTTTTTTATTGTGACAGAGATTTTTCCATATCATCACATATAAAGAAAGCTCTTCTTATTTAATGGCTGCATAGTATTACATCATTTGGAGGAACCATAGTTTATTTAACATCTAGGCCCCATTATTGCACATTTGGGCCATTTTGAGTTTACAAGTAATGCTGTAAAGAATTTCAATATGTATATGCCTTGGCAGAGTTTTTCAAATGTATTAGTAGGATAAAGTCTTAGCAGTGAAATTACTTGGACAAAGGATTTATACATTTCAGATTTAAAAAAATAATGCCAAATTGCCCTTTAAAATTTCCACCAATTTATATTACCATCAGTGTACAAGCATGCAAGTTTCTTCATCTCCTGAACAATGCTGAACAGTGAGGATTATTAAACTCTTTTTAATAAGTTCATTTGGTAATTGAGAAATAATATATAATTATTGTTTCAATGTGCATTTTTTTCATTATGAAGGGATGGTGAGCAATTTTTATATGTTCATTAGACATTTGTATTTTTTTCTCTACAAACTTTTGATTTTTTTCTTTGCCCATTTTCCTTTGTGTTGGTTATCATTCTCCTGATTAGTAAGATCTCTGATAATAAGCAAAATTATCCTTTGTCATATATATTGTAGTTCCTTCAGTTCATTAGACTTTTGGATTTTAGTGGTATTATTTCTATATAGAAATTTTATATTTTCATATAATAAAACCCACTAATTTTTGTGTGTCTTTGACACAGTATAGTAAAAGGACTTCTTATCTCTAAGAACTCTTTAATCTCCCAAATTTTCTAACAGTCCTTTGATAGTATCATTTTCTCACGTTTAAATTTTTGGTCCAGTTGAAACTTATTTTAACTCAAGGAGTAAGGCAGGGATTCAGCTTTATTTTGTTTGTAGATGGCTGGTCAGTTGTCCAGCAAATTTTTTTCTGTCTATTGGGTTCTCTTTCTGTGCAACTCCTTTAGATTAACCACCCCCTTCTTTAGATTAACTACCACATATATGACACCTCAAAGTCTATATCTGTCTCCATTCATCCCTCTCATCTTCAAATTTATGTATTCAATGCTTGCTCAATATTTTCATTTGACTGCACAAAAGGCACTTAAAAAAAAAGTTCACAACTGAGAGTATCATTTTATTTCCTAAACTTTACCGTATTCTATGCAATAGAATGCAGAAATACAGAAAATATTTGTCAGTCAAATTTGAATTTCAGTGCTTACATTAAGTACGTTTTGCATGAATTGTGCTCTTTGTGACATGCAGTAGAGCTCATGTATAATTACAGGGTTGCTGAGGGTATAGAAACTGTGCCTTATTTCATTTTGATTTCCTGCAGGTCTCGGAGCAATAAATTGTACCCGTAGGTACTCAAAGAAATAAGATGAGAGGAAAATGCAATATTTACTGAAAGGGCTCAAAATTCTATTTGATATAAAGAAACAGACCAAAAAAAGAGAAAGAGAAAAAAAGAAAAGCAGTTATATTCTGGAAGGTATGAGTAAGAAAATTAGATGACTCTCCTAACAATGGATAGACTCACTTGGGAAACAATGCTAAGACAGAGGATGGCACAAGGGAGGAAACCAAAGTTTTGAAAAGATGATGAAAGCCGTACAAGTCCCATCTTAAGAGACGGTGGCTACTCTCCTTGAGAAGAAAGGTTGCCAGGTCCCCAGCCTCCTTCCAGGGAAAAATGCCACAGCCGTATTCCCTGTGGAAAACACAGGCCCTCTGCAATTCCTCACTCCCAGTAGTCTATTTCCTGTGTCACTTACTCTTCAGTCTAGTTTACTAGATCAGGAAGGGCACTTCCCCTAATGGCAACTCACCTACTGACTGGCCAGCAAGCAGCCCATGAGACGGTCTTAATAGGCTGGTAAAGATCAACCAAACCAATCATATCTTGTCTTATAGGGAATCTGCTTTTGAGACCTGACGGGAGAGTCACCAGCTGACAGAAGTAGCAATGAGAATATATACGGAGAAAAAAGGAGGGGCAGATATGATAGGAAACTGAGAAATACAAATGACAGGATGTGGTGACTGACCAGATGTGTGATCCAAGGAGGAGCAGAAAGAATAAAGAAAACAATCAAGTTCTGACTCTGCATGACTGGAGAAAAGGCAGTAGCATGACTCTAAATGGCAAAGTCATGAGAACAGACCAGGAGGAGAATAAAGCCAGTTCAGGGCGTATGGAATCTGACAAGTGAGCCGACACTCCAAGTAAAGACACAGCATCAGCCAGACACCCGTGTGAACTTTGGGAGAGCTCAGGGTTGACCACACAGCAATGGGGTGACCCGCCCGAGGCTGACGCTGATGCCATGGGAGTGGATGCAATGCCTGACAGCAAATGGCTATTTTAAAAAATGGCTCTGTTTAGTGAAGAAAACAATGCAAAAAGGAGTCAGTGAAGAGGCAAAGTTGTTGACAAAGAGTTGGCAGGGATTCCAGAAGTTTGTGATGTCATGGGAACTGGGGCAGGAACAGCAGGGCACGCTCATCATTACCAAATGTTCAGGGAAGTTACAGAAGATGGGGCTTGAGGCAGGACCAGGGGGTTGCTGAGTGATTAAGAGGGCCACATTTATCGGGTGGCAGAGCCACATTTATCCGGTGGCAGAGCCACATTTCAAGGATGTGGAAAGACCAGGGACAGACTCGGCTTTCATGGAACTATGGTAGGGGAAGGAAGGCATGCTCAAGATGAAAGAGGAGGAGGTAGGTTTAAAGGAAGGTGGGCTTATTGTTCTAATTTATTTTATAACAATAGGAGAGTGTTTAGCATTTTTGTAAAGATAGTATGATTAAAAAGAGAGTGAAGATGAAAGTCAGCAATGCTGAGAAAACAGAAAAGCCAAGCTAAGGATCAAGAAAGTGCTGTGTGGTTGTAAATTCACAGGCCTCAAACTGTGGTGACCACACTAAACCCATTCAGCTCAGGCTCCTTAGTAATTACCACTTAAGATTCCCCGGCCCTGATCAGTTTGCATGAAGAGCTCTGTTAGCTTAAGTTGTCTGTGGCCTTGACCAATATTAACAATTGCAGGCTGCTCGAGTTCCTATTTACCCAAACGTCTTCATTCACTTCATAAAAAAATTTAAAAAGTCAAGTCATGGAAGTCTCAGAAATCGAAGATTTTTAAATTTAATTCCTCACTGCCTTCTCAAAGTGTTCCAGTTACAGAATGTTGGAACTTTTCTTCATTATTTCTGATTTAAGTGTGTTATCAGGTACGTTATTTTTCTTTGCCTTTTCTTTCCTTTTCCTTACTTACAAGCACTTCTATTCTATCAAAATATTGGCTCAGTAGCATCATAACTTACCTTGCGTATTGAATTGCTTTGAATGTGTTTGTGAGGTCACCACCATACTGGAATGTCTTAGATGTTGCTTCAATCATTTCAGCTTTGGTTTTAAAAGTACTCAGGTTAAACACAACTCGTGGATTATTGCCATATTGAATTAACCCCACCTTTAAGAGAGCAAAAGTTTAGTAAGGGGCCTAAGTTACGATTTCAATGTAACCATTATAACCAAAATCAAAAGCTCACTTGGACTGGGCTGGTAGCTTAAGGGAATCATTTCTAACTTTGTTCTTAAGAATACTTATTTCTTTCCAATGGAATGACTTCTTTGTCAGAGGCTCTGTCAGTGTACAGAAACAGTATTGTGGATATGCAAGATGGTGTGCCATCATGCATAATTAGGTTCTCAAGAGTAATAGTTACAGATTTTTCAGTATAATCTAATAGTTATAGAGTAATACAGATTTTAAGCATGGCTGTATAATATTTTAACATGGATAAATACTAGAATAAATTAATAAGAGGAAGATTAAATTTATATAAATAAGCTTTCTAATTAACAATGGACATAACCATGTAAAAAATTATAACCAGTCATAGATGGAAGATAACATCTCATTATTTGAGGATAATTATAAAATAAAGAATTAGAGTTGAATACAAGAAAAACCACTGCTCTCATCAACACAGTCAATCTGGATGTATTTTTTGTGCTGGATTTCCTTTAATCACAGACTTCAGCATCTCTGGAGGAAAGCTGCTATGTGTGTATCTGGCTTTCAGAGAAAATGCCAGTAGGGAGAGTCTTATTTGAGAGCCCTGAGAGATAGAACAACTTCTGAACAAGATATTTGGACACAGATCCTAATCCTCTAGCTTAGCAAGTCCAAACACTTCTGCTAACATCTTTCTTCTTGGTGCTGCCATCATTCTCTACGCCTAGGCGTCGGGGCCTCCAGAACAGGAAGCGGCACTGAGAGACCAGTGGCATGAGGCTCTCTGAAGCAGAGGTACTCTACAAGGAAGGTGGGAGGGCCCAAGGCTGGATTTCTGGATCCAATAAGCTACTTTTGCTAGGATGGCAGTTAACTAGGCACTGGGAAGATAGTAAAAAATATGGTATTGCTGGACCTCTCTTTAAGGACAGGATGTAAGACTTGAGAAAGGGGAAAGGATCAAAAATAACTATAGGGATTTCAAAGTCTAATATGAGAGGAAGATGGTAGTAACTCCCATGCCAGCCCCCGAACTTCTGTGTGAGAACGGGGAAGGCTGAATAGAAGACGTAAAGAAATGTGGTGCGTCAGGACTTACAGACAGGCAGAATTTAGATGGTAAGAAAAGAGACTAAGTAAAACCACCTCTGGAGATGAAGAAGATGCATTGGGACCGGAAGACAAGAAGAGGAAGGCCATGGATTCCATACAAGAGAGTATTAAATAAAATAAGTCAAGTTATGAAGGCTATCCATTTAGAGATGAAGAAAATGAGCAGATACACAAGAAAACTTCTCTTAAAATGGTCCTTAACAGTGATGCTCTCTGGAAACCAGGATTATACCTAGTCTTATTTAACAGAATTTTCTGGTAAAAGCCCACAGTGAAACGTGCAAAGTTTCTGCAGACCTTAATGTCCTCTTGGTATTGAAAAGCAATGTCAATGGGGAGAACATATAAAAATATTTTATAATACTATGGGAAAGCAGGAAAGAAAATTTCACTACAGATAACTGCAAAGCATTTAGGGGACAACGTGCCAACTGTTAATAGATGTTGGACTCTAGAGCATCGGCTGCAGCCCAAGAATGTAGGCCAGTAAATCTGTGAACTGGTCCCTGCTCACACTGGATCAGCGTGGTGCTGCAACCAGAATGACCCATGAAATGACACATCTGATAAGAAAGAAAGAAAAGTTCAGCACTTTTAAAATAAATGCTGTTCAGTTTTATAGAGGCATGAAGCTTCTGCTCCCGAGTGAGTTTTGGTTGCCTACCTCAAGAACAGAGAAAAGCAAATTAGACTCCTTCAGAGAGAGTTGTGCAAGATTATTGAAAACACTTGTCCTATGTAAAAAAAAGAAGGCTAGATTAGAATATGACAAATGACTATAAAATAATAAATGATAGAATTATGCTGTCTTGGGACTTATTTACAAAAAGCCCAGAATTTAAGGATAACTGTTTTACTTGCAAGGAATAAACAAAAGAAATTCATTATTAGTCCAAGTGAGCATAAAGAAAAGACATGTACTGGATTTTAAAATGTATTGATAAATCCATGAGTTAGAGGAGAAGAAAAATAAGCAACTAAAGAGAATTAAAATGCTACGTCCCACATCCACGCCTGTGTCAGATAGGAAATCTAAATGCAAAGACTAGTATTGGGTAAAGCCCTAGAATAAGTCAATGTAGGACAAGTTTCAGTTAACGTTCTAGATTGCCATTAAGTGTATTTAATATGGGGATTTTAGAAATCTGCACATCAAAAGTTAAGACCTCATATCTGACAGTATCTTTCAGGAAGAAAGCCGTGGGTTAGTGTGTGTATTATTGGTGTCCATACCTGTGTCTTTGTGGGGCCTATATCCAGGCCTTGTACAAATTTTTCCAAGAAATTCTTTACTGCATCCCAGGGATAAATACTGTTTGACTCATCACATACAACCACAACATCTATGAGGGAAGGGCAGGCTATGTGGGAAAAGATGAGAGAAACAGAGTTCCACAGGTGATTCAAACTTCACAACAATGAGAATGAGACTTAAACCAAAGTGGCGTTGAGGGTTAGGGTGGCACTTGTCGATAAACTGTTCCCCCTCCTGTCATGTAGGGCGTTGTTCAGACCCTCAGCACTGTCACAACTTACTCTGCACGGCAGGTGAAATGCTGGCCAAGAGCTGAAAATCGGGACTGACGTCAGAACAAACACCCGTGGTGTAATACTGATTTCCGCACTGCTGTGCCCACAGGGGACCACATGTCTTCAGAGAAACGAGAACCGTGACAAAACACATAGAAAATATTAGTCCTCTACCTCTCCTTTTGTGAAATTCAGGAACCATTTCTATTCTTTTACAAGACTCTAGAATTGTCAACTCCTGAAATGATCCAGTCAAAAACGCCTTTGCAGGAAAGGGCGGTGGAGCAAATGGCAGTGAGGGAGGAGTGGGCATGCGCTGTGCCCAGTGGGTGGCCTTCAGGGAGAAGGTACCCAGGGATGTCAGGGGAGGGTGTCAGCACAGGGACGGACACACTGGTTACCCGCCAAGCCAGAGAAAAGGGGTGCTTTCCTTCCAGAGAACACCCAGGAGAAAAGTGCGTGCAAAGTTGATGTTTTGTCTCTCCGCTACCTGGGACCCAGGAGCTTCATCAGCAAAGAGGCAACTCAAACTCACTGTCTGCATGAAGCTTAAGTGCATCTATAGACGTATGCACTTAGAAGAGTATTGGGTAAATAGCAAACAGTATATAATTGGTAGCCAGTATCATTACCATTTTTATTCTTGAACAAAGGCCTTCATCCTGTGCCTTCCATTTAAACTACTCAGCAGAAACCACGGACCCCTAGGGCCCCAAGGGCCAGGCAGGAAACCTAGAAGAGTGCACCTGGCCACACAGGACAGCATGGGGATGCAGAGCCATGCTTCACACACTGGGGCAGCTCCTGCCCACTGACGGGTGAAACTGCCTTGGGTTACCAGATCTCCCAAATTTTCAAGAGTCAGAGAGGGCAAACTTTGTGTGAAAATTAAGTTGAAAATACCCACACTATGTGCTAAACAAACACAAATGAAGTTCATGAACTGCCACTTTTTAACTGTGCTATAAAGTATTTCTTTGAGGACTTCAGGACCCCATATTTCTACTCCCTCAAACCTTCAATCAATCATCCGAGCTGGAACCTGTCTCCTTGCCCTTGTGCTCCGCAGATACTCCAGGGTGTAGTATTTCCATTAACCCAATCCCCAATCTCTCCTTGTCAGCGGCCCTTGAATGCCAACAACTCCTGATTAAATCATGATGAAGCCACATGGGAAACATTAAATAATATTAACATCATTAGAATGTAAAAAGAGAAAAATCAGAAAGAGAAGGCTAGTCAAGATCTTAAAAATCATCTACCAAGTTTAACATTATGTAAAGCTGTGAATCAATTATTAAAACTGAACTGAAAAGCACAGACTTGCAAAAAGCAATTGGAAGAACAAAAGGGAATTTATTTGACCTAGTTTAATTGTTGGTAGCTCAAAGGAGAAGTCATACTTCATGATCAGGGAACAAGCTACAGTTTTTTCCTATAAAACTGGTTCATTTTGCCTGTTCATTAGGGGGAAATCATGGGTGATACCCTTGATTGGTTTACCAAATAACAGATACAATTATCGATTCCTATATCTTCACCCCCAAGTTCTTTTTGCTTTTATCACCTTGAAAAATAACTCATGAAGTATTCAAGAAATTTTTTTGTGTTTCAAAAGCAATGGAAAACAGAATTAATAAGTTGAAATTAGAATATGCCAATTCTTTATGCCAAAACTACATTCCTGCTTTATGCCCAGAATTCATGAAGTTTCAAAAAATGTGATGATTGTCAGTCTTTTCCACATAATCCTTAAGAGCATCTTAAGATTTTGACCTTTTAGATCTGTAAAGGAAACTCTGGCTTTCTTCTTCCTTCTTCCTTTTCCACCTTCTTCTTAGTCTGTCTCGCCCTTCCTCTTGCTTGCTACACTGATTGTTAATCTCTCAAATTCTCTTTCAATTTTATTTTATTTTATCTGACATTACAGATCAAGATTTTTGAAGTAAATTCTGTAATCCCTATATCTCAATATATTCCTCTTTCTGAATTTATTCTACCTAAAAACAAATAAGCAAACAAAAAAAGATGAAAGCAACCCTACTATAAAGACTGGAAACTTGTAAACCATAAAGATTCATTGCAATATTCATTTACACCTTGATGTAACATGTATTATAAGCAATACCTGATTTACTGAGTTGTACCAAAGTCTGAATAGTAAATATCTGCTAGTAAAAATAGAATGACACTGCTCAAAATTGATCACATTTTTTAAATAATCCAATTATACACACTGGCTTTTTAAGATGGCATGTCAATGGTATAGATATAATTAACATAAAGTTAAATTAAGTTGGCTAAGACTATGTTAACAGGGCAGTACAAGTAAGATACACCTATATGCATCAAATAAGATTGGGTTTTTATTTGTCTTAGAAGTTTTTTTTGGTGTGAGATGGTTTTCATTTTTTATACAGCCAAATTTTTTCAACAATTTCCTGTTATTTCTTCTGTTAGTTCTAAGCTTGAAAATTCATTCCTTTCGGAAAATTTCCGTTTTCTTCTAGTTTTTTATGTCACTTAAAAGCATATTTGAATATGCAAGTTATTAACCAATTAATAGTCCCCAGACCACTTGTTAAATAAGGCATTCTGTTTCACTGATTGGTGAGGTCTTTTCACAGCCTTCTAGAAACTAAGTAAGAGTAAACACTAACGTGAATGAAGATGAGGGACCAAGCCGTGCTCTGAGCCAGAGGTTAGAGCACATGATTAAAAACAAAAATACTGTTTTAGTTTTGGAACCTGCTTTCTGAATTAGCAGTACCCATCTTGAACGTGCCTGCAGGAAGGAGAAAGGAGACCTGGAATTCCACTGTTACCAACAACAGTATTCCTTTTGCTCCCCTTTTCCAAGACATCCTGTGGCAAGGGTCTTGCTGGATACCTTAAGAAGTCTACACATTAACAGATTGTTCCTTCGCCTTGGACACCCACACAGCAGGACTGATCCATAGGCAAACTCTGACGTTTAAACACCAAGACCTGATTTGATAGGAGGGATGGTGAGAAGACACTGACTTCCCACTTTCATGAAAGGAATGGGATTTGAAAAGTAAATACTCACAAGAAATCCTCCGGTTCCCAAGTTCCTTGTGAGTGTCAGGCCAAGGCTCATGTTGGTTTTCATCTGGGTAACATTGGGAATGCTTGTGGCAGCTTTCAAAGGGAAAAAGATGTTAAAATGTGACTACATTGGCACTCTCTTGTCCCCTCCTGGCTTGAGCCAGGAGCTCTGTCCTCTCACTTTCTCTCTAAATAAAAGCCTCTGCCTTGCTCTCCTAAAAAAAAAAGTGACTTCATCTTCATCATTAATTTGAAGTTGTTAAAAAAAAAAACCACACACTCATGTTTATATGTAGCATTGAATTTAAGGTCAGACATGCAGGTGCTAACGTGGGGAAATGAGACACCTTCAGTGATCTGGCAGCTCACTTCAATAGATAATCAGAGGTGGTAGAATGTAAGATACTCAGATGTGGGGTCTGGCGAAGGCATGACTTAAAACATATAATTTTTAAAAACAAGGGTCTGGCCAAACAAAACATATGTGAGGACACTATCTGGTTCCAGTTTGCCATCCCCGCTCTTTTGAAGGTCATGAAGCCTCTGTCTAATGCTTTATTCTGAATCAGAAAAAAATATACTTAAAGTGTTCTCAAAGAACACTATACAGTAGAATCTGGGTCAAAGCAACAGTGAATGAATTTTAAAAGGAGATCATGACTAGCCATGTAAAATAATACTTGTTCTTTCTTTCCTTTAGAGAAGGGAGCATTCTTTCTGAGACTCATTTTCCCAAGGACCAGTGGTGTTAATTCCACCCAGTTAACTCCATTCTTAACTAACAGTCACTGCCTTTTACTGCCTCTTCCCACTCTCCCTACAGAGAGGATCATCTCCTTTTAATTAGAACAGTCTTGTCTTAACCCTGCTACCCCACCAAACTATGTCCCCAAATCTCCTTCACTACTCAACTTCTGGAAATGGAGGTTTACTTTCACTCTTTGTATTTGTTCAATGCCCACCTGCTCATAAATTCTTTGTAATTTATTTTCTCTTTTCACCACTATCGGGTTTATACTGTAGGTAAGAAAGTTACAAAATATGATCTGATGGAGTACAGAAAGAAAATAGTAGAACTTCTGTGTGTTTTTATTCTTTTAGCTTATTTTTATTTAGGAAGATTATATGCCAGTACATATATATAATTTTTACAAATTACATATATTATTAGGGTTGGGTTGAATGTTCAAAAGTTAAAGGTGATATGATACATTACAGGTCATATAATAAAACTTCTGAGCACTCACCCTTGATGTATGTATCATTATTTTAGGAAATTTTATTGATATGTATGTATTTGTCATATATGTGTGTGTGTGTGTGTATGTATTATATATGTCTATGTGTGCATATTATATATATATATATATGGTGAATGCTCACATGTTTAGAGAGCACTGATCTCAATCACCCACAACCTCCTTAAATAAGCCAATGATCTGTACTGTCCTCATACCCTTCAATCTCCGCAGCATTTGACACCACTGACACTCCCTTCCATTTCACTGAAAGTATGTTTATTGAGCCTCCGCTTCATGCCAGAAATTAGATACACAGAGCCAGATAAGAAGCACTCCTACTTTTGTTTCTAACTCTTAATCACTGTTTTTTTAATCTCTTCTTTCCCTTGATATCCGTAACACTGTAATTTCCTAATTCATGCTTTAATTCTTCAAAACTCCATGACTTCCCAGTGCAAGCTTTTTGGAATGATGATGATGACCATCACATTGAGTGATTTTTTACTTGCATTGGGAAATATTGCATGGAAATATGACTTGTTCAGCTTTCTAGTCTTGCACCTTTAGTAACTTTTTTGCATTAACAGAAAGCAAGAGACTTAAAACTGCAGAGGACGTGAAGCTACTCTTATGATACCTAAAGGTCTTGTCTGAGATATGGATAATTAAAACAGCAATTCCAAACAATTATAAATATTTCCAAATTGTGACTTTTTTACTAGAACGCAACCATTTAGACATAATCAGTGTGTTTCTCAGCACCTCTAAATGCAGCTGTAGTACTGAAGATTCTATACTTAATGATTTGTTTCTGAAGAGAAAGAGATATGGACAGCCTCAGATTTCTGCAACTAATCTGCAAAATAATCTTAAACACTGATGAAAACTCGTCCACACTCTGGGCGTAGATGGTCCAAGAGGCAGCATGTTCACCATGCATCGTATTAAATCTGTTCTTCAAACTGTGCTGGAAATTTGGGTATAGTTGGGCCCCTTATGACCAAAGAGATAAAGGCCAAAAGAAAAGCTGTCTATAGTTCTTCAAGACAATGCTACAATTGGTTTTGTTGTTTCTCAGTTGGGTATATAACAAATGAGGTTTTTTTATTTATAGAAAAATCATATTGCTAATTACCACTTACTTTCCAAATTCAGCTTTTTGCATGTAGCAGTGGATAGATCAATAGGACATTTATACACATCTCCCATTCGGTTCTCAGGAAAGCCACTCCAAGGTGAACCAACCAACAACCTAAAAATAGGAATTTTTTTTTCATTTGAAAGTGTGAGCTATAATTTCTTACAGATAAAACCGACCACAAACAGTGAAGAAACTCTACATTTAATTCTAAGTTTTATTAAGTGAACAGTTCATATTTGTTCAGCTGTAACTGCTCTTCTTCCTTTCCTTGTAGCTGATCAACATCCTTGATGAGTATCTGCAGTACAGCAGTCTTGCCACCACCTCCTGGGAGGTCTCTCTAAAATGGTGCTGTTCAGTAGGAATATAATGCAGGCCACATACGTAATTTTAAATTTTACAGTAGCCACATTAATAAAATAATAGGCAAGAGATGAAAATAACTTAAGTCATATGTTTTATTTCATCTGCATATCCAAACTGCATGCAATCAATATAAAAACTATTAATAGGCTATTAATGAGCGTTCTTTTTTCCATACTGTTTTTGAAATTCTGTACGTATTTTATACTTACGAGTACATATCAGATGGACAAGTAACATCTCAAGTGCCCAGTAGCTGCATGTAGCTGCTGGGGGCCATACTGGTCAGCATAGTTCTAATGAATGAAACAATATTAAAACCAAAAACAGTAACTAACATTTGTTGAGTCCTTTCCATGCCCTAAGCACTTTCATATGTTAACTTATTTAGGGATGAGTTGTCTAAGTGGCTTTATGTTCATTGTCTCTATAAGGGGATCCTTAACAAAATTACGGAACAGATATCCCATGGGGCTCTCCTTATGCGTAATGTGTTTATATCCAGAATACAGGATGTCCACATCAGAGACTGGTGCTCACACCCTCCCTGTGGTTAGTTTCACTTCCTAGAGAGCCTCTCCAACTAGAGACTATGCCTTTGCCTGACATTTCTGGACACAGAAGAATGGAAACTATAGCAGGTTAATTACTCGGCAGCATCCCTTACTAAGGAAGCACATTTGATTCAATGTTTTTTCCTTGTCAAAATTGGGAAGGAGTAATTACCTATTGATGAAAATTAAATTCTTTCATAAGCCTTCTGTATAATATTTTGTCGATACCCATTTAAACTACATGTGCCCCACACTAAGCACCATGGTGGACACAAAAAGAGCTAAGGCATGCTGCCATCTACTAGACATAGTTAAACTGTTTAAAATAATGACAAGTAAAACAATAATAATACAAATGAATGGAAATACGAGTAAGCTCCCCTCTGGAACAGACATTAAAATGGTCAAAGGATGCAAAAATGGCTATTGAAGGAGGAAGGTAGTCGTCAACATTCTTAGCAAAGGGGACAGAATGAACAACCATGGAAAGAAGAAAATATGGATTATTTTGAAGGACATTTAATGGTTCAGTAATAAGCTTTTCCCCTTATTTGTCTTACAGAATTACTCTCAAATATTTTATAGAGCATTCTAGAATAATTTAATTCATCTAACTTTGATTAAGGTTGGAGTTGAAAGATTTTTGTCTTCTTATGAGCAGATAACAGCATAATTTATTACAAATCATCTATAGATAGGATTACAATACCACGCATATAAGGTTTTTTGAAAAAAGACAAAAATCTTAATGCTGTATATTAGTAAGCCTCAATATTTGCTTTAATGGCAGGAGGGAATCAGTAGCAGGATTTAGAATGCACGCTTGAACATATCTGATATGCTTCAGATTCATGACAATCAGAGGAATTGGGAAACTTACAAAGAAAATTGCTTGGTTTTCTCTGTCTATGCATGTCCTTGGTTTTATTCCACCTATTCCATAGTGGGTCTACATAGCACTACCTCTGATTTTTATGCACAGGATACATCTTTAAATGCTAGCAAGAAATAAAGAGATAACCTGGCTCTTGTTTACCTCTCCAACCCTGTTTCTTTCCATGTACCTTCCCAAAATTCTATTTTTCAGTCACATTTAACTCAGCTTCTCCACCAAAGCAGAGTCCCTCTTGCTTTTAAACCTTCACACATGCTGTTCCCTTCTTGGCAAAGTTCTACTCATTAGTCACATCTCCCATTAGATACCACTTCCTCCAGGAAGTCCCCTGGCTCTTCCAAATCTAGACAAGGTGGCTTTCCTGAGACTTGCATAGCCTCTGACCTTTCCTTGTTCCAGTTTTCTCTCATTACCTGTAACTGCTTGCCTACTGACCAAACCCCCTACTAGAGAGGAAATGTCCATGAGGACCAGTAAGCTAGTAAGCTAGTAGAACTAGTAAGCTAATTGATAAATGAAAAAACAAGTGCACAAACAAACAAATGGATGATTCTACACTCTCATTTAAGAGAACTCTCTTGCTTGAGGGAAAGTTAAGTAGAAAATGTTTAATTTTGTTCTTATTGAGGAACATTTCTTTTTTGTCCAAGATAGAGTTTAACAAAGAGGTGAAAACACTCAACCCAGATGAGAGGAAAGCATTATACTCTTCTATTCTGTCAGGTGTTCCTGATTCGGTTTCAGTCTCCACATACCTACTATGCATCAAACTTGTTTGGTTGTTTGTTTATAAACAAAAGCTGACTGTGTAATCTTTGTAGAACGAAATAGCACCTTCCAGCCAAAAACTATACTAGCAAGTCTGGCTCGCCCCTTGGCATGCTGGGAATCCTACAATTAAAGCAAATCTTACAGCAGCTGGTGCTATGTATGAGGCCTTCCAAACATTACCTAATTTAATGTACAAAACAAGAGGTTATTTTACCCCACTTTACAGATGGAACTATTAAGACACAAAGAAATGAGCAATGTAGTCCTGATCACAAAGTTCCTGAGAGCTGAGTATAACGGATTCTCAGCTGTGAGAAGTCCTGGCCTAGGGCCCAGACTGGGAAAACTATCTGAATTGATGGGCTGGGTTCCAGAAGCGTCAAGGAGTAAAAACTGGGAACTGAGGGTCAGGCTGCACTGAGTGTGATGGGGGTGTGGCTGTGAGGCTGCAGACCAGAGGGACACCAGCCAAGGTCACCCTGTAAGAGCACATCCACGCTGTGGGGCCCAGCCTGTACTGTTTACACTGCAGGTAAGAACAGGGTATGTCCGGGTATTACTAAATATGGTCATTTGAGTGACTTCTACTGTACACATTCTCCATCCATCCTCACCACAGCCCAAGAGAACCACCCTGAAGGACAGAAGTTAAGCATTTGCTTTAATCTTTTTGTTCCTCAGAGCCCCCAGCAGTAAAGTGCCACTAGCTTACCTGTTTTCTCAGTGAGAAAGCCCAACAGTCTACTTGCTGTCTCTCTGGACACTCTCCCTTTCCCCTCTTTCAACCTCATCAAAGAATTCAGGATTTGCTCACCTCACACGCAGGCGGGGTTCCGACAGCCCCCCTACCACCGCGAGAGCTGGGCCCACCTCCTCTGATGAGACAGGGGAGAGGCAAGCCTCCGCACACTGTGCTTCTAAGGATACGAAAGTACATGAAATTCTTTCAAAGAGTACATACAAATCTCTGGCAGTATTATGCCATTTGAAATTCTTAACACAAAACAACTGAAAACAGTGCAGGAACAGACCATTTTGGTGACTGGTGAGGAACAAGAAGGGTGTCCTTATCACTTATGACTTATTCTAAGTATCGTAAACCACATTCTTAAGTAGCCTGCAGGTCATGCTAGCGACTACAGAGAACTTTCAGAAACCATCGCCACCCTCTTTATTGGCAATGTTTCCAGTGGACACTCCTCCTCACTTCCGCAGAAAGACCCGGGTGAAATCCTGGTTCCCGACAATGCGTCCTCATAAGGAAAGGCTATGACATCACCAGTGGCTACTCGCAGAGAACTGTGACATTCTCGAATGAACCAGACAGGGAGATGAGGGAGGCTGGTATACTTATCCATGCAATTTTACATAATCACAGCCGTAGTAGGAAGAAACACACACCAGGAGAGACTGTTACATAGGTGGTGAACAGGGTAGGTTAGTGGGTAAGCCCAGCTGAAGTGTGGCAAAGCTGCGTTGAAGGTACAGATTTAACTTAATCACAACCAGACGAAAGAGCTGCGTGAACAGTTGTGTGTGCTGATTCTTAAAACAAAACAAACCCTCAAGATATATACTTCTCTTTTCCTACAGTGAAACTGGGAATTCTTCCAAGACTACTTAAAATAACACTTACTGTTCAATTATCTCGTGGGAAAACAGTGATTATGTGGCGTTCTAAAACAGCCAATTTGCTTACCTCCAGGGGAATTCAAAATACTTTGTTTAGTGAGTAAGCAGTATTTATGGTGGTATAGGTAGTTTAAAGCCCACAATCCAGGGGATATTATAAATATCTTCCTTTAGTCTGTCTCTAACCTTTCCAAGTGTTCCTTTAATACAAAATACTAAATAATACTAATAATACTAAAGTAGCGATTTTTCATAGAGATTATCGACCAAGGTGTACTTCAAAGAGTAGGGCAAAACATGCTTTACTTGATTCACCAAATGTTTACTGAGACCCTATAGGGCTGATATTTTGTACAGCTCCAGGGGGTATCACTCCCATGTGAATGGTGTCCCTGGCCTTGTGCAGTATACACCCTGTGAGGCTGTATTTACATGGTGCCCAGAACTACTATATGCCAGACTCAATTTTGGCCCTGGGGATACATCAGTAAGTCAGTCAGAAATTTCTGGTCTTGTGGAGCTTATATTCTGTGAGAAAAGGCAGACAATAAATTTAGTAAGGGGACATGATGATGGCGATCAGTGCTTTGTGGCAAAAATGAGGGATAGAGTTAGGAGTGCGGGGAGGGTGTTGTAATCTTTATTAGCATGGTCAGGAAAGGTCTCACTGAGAACGTGACGTTTAAGCAAAGACGTGAAGGAGTTAAAGGAGTGAACCATAAGACCGATGAAAACGTAGCCCAAACTGTGGGAACAGCAAGTGTGAAAGCCCTTTTGTGGGACCAGAATGTGGGAGGGGGGAAGCGGTAGGAAACTAGGTCAGATAGGTAAAGGGACCAGGTCGCAGAGACTTGTATGAAATTTCAAAACCTTGGCTCTCTCGGTGCAATGAGAAAGCCATTGGAGGGTTTTGAGCAAAGTAGTGAAGTGATCTGTCATATTTTAGACGTATTTTGAGGGCTGCTCTGTTGAGAACAATTGCACTGGTGCAAAGGTGGTGCAAGTGAAACCCTTCAGAGGCACTGCGGCAATTCAGGCAACAGGTGAAGGCTGGCAGAGGGAGGGTAGTGGGAAGCGGTTTTCTTTTAGATTGATTTTGAAGGTAGGGTCAGCAGGATTTCTCCAGAGATTAGTTTTTGAATACAAAAGAAAAAGTCAAGGATGATACAAGGTTTTTCACTGAGAAACGAAAAGGAAACAAGTTGCCAGTGATCAGATAAGGGGGATACTATCAAGAGAACGAGATTTGGAGACAAGGGGAGCTCAGGAGTTCAGTGAGGAATTTAAAGTTTGAGATGCCTATCAGACATTCAAGGGGGTATTTTGCCCTGGGAAGAAGGACAGGTGAGAAGAGTTCAGGTTCAGCTCTTGGCTGGGAAACCCTGCTATTATGAATGTAATAGTTAAGGCTCTTTGGCATATGAAGAAAGGCAGTTTTAGTGTGTAAGCCTCACTGAGCTGCCTCAGGCTCCTCCGGCTGCTAGACTGCCTCCTTAAATAGTGGGGTGGCTAAACCCTCAAGGTCTTTCAGTTCCACAAGGTAGAGTCCACCAATCTTATTACTGATAAAACATCTTAAGCCTATGGTTTCAGAAAAACCCTGGAAATTAGCTTTTGCACTAGAAGCAAATGAATCAATAAAAACAGAATCTTTTACATTGACTCACCCAACGTGCAGTTCTCCTGAAGTTAAAGTCAAAAGCTAAAATATTCTGTTTAAAGCCTTGTGATGATATAAATTCCACATTCTTGGGCCTCAGCGGGGAGAGAAGGGATTTTAAGACCACCAGATTTTTATAAACCAAAGCCCATGAGATACTCAACTAGGTGCTTTGGCACATTGTTGTTTTACCAATGACAAAAATTGGAAAAGCAACACTCATAAACCGCTTTACAGTTTATAAAGCACATTTTATGTATATTACCTCCTTTGATCCTTAGAAAAACCTTGTAAGGTCGAGTGTTATAACTATTCCTGTTTTCATTTAAAGAAACAGTCTACGTGCCTAATGGGCAACAAAGCCTAGATGTGTACCTGTGACTTTCATTACAAATGCTTGATTCTTTCTCACATTAAGTTGGCTTAGGACTTTCTAGAAGAGAGGGAGTCATTGTTCTGCCATCATGAGGGCCATAAACAGATTAACAAATAGGTTCCACCTGTGCCACTCACTGCTCTCTAGATCCTTCTTCACATGGAGTTAGATGGATGGAAAAGTTTCAGATAACTGGCCACCAGGAAGCTGTGTGCATGCGTAAGCCCCATTCATTTTTGTAAATGAACTTTATTCCAGAAACACTCAGGCGTGAACAGAGGAAAGCTGAAACTTATAAGCCTAGCTGGTGAGGCGTGGAGGACTTTCACAGATCACTGACAGTCTCCAGACACTCTGGATCAGTGCATCTATCCCACATACAGTCACAGAAGATGAGTGTGTATGTGTGTTTCTGTGTTTGTAGGTATATACACACATTTGTGTTCAAGGTGGGGGAAGGAAGAAGCAAATCAGAGCAGGGCATATTTAAAGTGTCCTTTCTACTATAGGTATTTTTTATAATAAATAACACCAAGCACTAAAACATTGAACCATAAAGATTATTTTAACCTAGTAGGAAAAAAATTAACAACTATGGAGTGACAACTGAAGGTGAATCAGACTAGGGTGGTCCATGGAGCTCTAAAAGGTACTTGGTTCCCTATTTATCCTGCCTGCATTGCCTGCCTAGGGAAAGTCATTCTTGATAGGAGACAAGCCACTTCGTAAGCCTATATAAATAGTGTTGAGTGTGGCTTAATTACATGGGAATAGAACAGTCATTATTTATGAAAATAGTAATAATAAGTTTTTCAAATTTAAAAGAGTAAAAGTATATTACTATCAGACTTCTAATCCCTTTACAGAATCAAAAATTGGACTAAGTTATAAATTAGTGAAGAGAAAATGTAGTGGAAAAACAAAAAGGGATATAAATGGCATGGATTTAAAATAAAAGTAAACTCTGAATAAAAAAAGTAAGCATGTCCAACGGCACTGCCAGGGCCACCTAATGGCAAGAGAACTTCACCCTTGGAAACAGACATAAAAGCTGACAACTGGCTAATATTTAAACGCCATAATGAACGACAAAGACATGATTATTTTGGAAAAGGGATCAGAACAGCATTTTTGGCAAAGAAAAAGAAGAAATGGATGAAGCTAATCCAATATGCATGGAAGCTAATTGATGACAGATGCGAAATGATCGAAGAGCAGGTAGTGCAGAGAGACAGGGAGGAACATTATTACAATCCTGGTTTTCTTCCTATATATTTTCACACAGTGCTAATGATGAGTTTTCGAAGTGCTTTATTTTTATCCTCTCACAAGGTTCTCAAAACATTCAGGTGGGTAGTGATGGCATTCTATGGGTGCTCCAGAGAGGTTATGTGACTTTCCCTTAGTCACTCAGCTAGTGGTGGGGAAGATGAAGGTAAAAGGTAAAACCCTTGTGCATTAGCTCTTGACTTATAGGATGAATCACTGTCCATGAGGAAGTGAAAAGGCAGGTGGGTACAGTCATCCCTGCCCAGACAACACATCTCTGTACCAGAACTCTCCATTCAAAAAACTGAATGACATTTATCTTACTTTATACAGTTTATATGAAATTGTATTTAAATATTATTTATAAATGCCAATTACATTCTGCTAGTCTCCTCCTTGGATATGTACTAAAATAGGTATACTTGGAACATCTTATCTCTGTTTTGCATTGATCTACCCTGTGTTTATTACTTATGAGCTCTGTAATCTTAGGCAACTACTTAACCTTTCCAAAGTCTCAGTCGCCTCATTTGTAAAAGGCATAATAATTTTACAAAGCTCTTAGAGTCATTCTGAGTATTATGTGTTTGGCAAAGAAAGAGTACTTAATAAGTTCCAGGCACTGTTATTACCAGTGTTACTGTATGACATAACCGTTGATGTCTATTATAGATTTGAATGTTTCTGCTTTATTACCTACAATTCTTTTATATATCTCTTACAGACAATCTGTTATAAACCACATAAAGTTTTATTAATATTTTCATTAAGAAATTAGAACTGTAATATGAGTTCACAATTCCATAAATGGAATTTTTTTTTGTTGGCCATGACAAATGTTCACTCTATTTCTCCTCTTTTCTTAAGGAACAAGCATGCACCAGTCCTCGCTGGCACAAGAAAATACATTTCAGCAACTGGAAATACCCATCATTCCCAGACAGTCCTCATCACACAAGTGAGTGCAGTGTGCTAAGACTTTTAGTCATACGATGAGCTCAGATTGTTCTTGGGACAAGCCTTCAGGTTAGACAAACAGAAACAGTGCATATCACCACAAGCTAACAGGAAATGACTTCAAACATATCTCAGTCTTTTGTACAATTGTGATAAGGACTGCATCATCTACATTTGAACATCCTGTGTACAGAGTGGGTGCTCTGAAGCGACACTGGAGGAAGAGAGACCACGGCATAACTGACAGATGAGTGCCCACTGCTCTGCTTGGGGCGTCACCTTGCTTTTAAAGTTATTTGGCTCATCTGAGACTGTTAAAAAGGCTCTAGACTTCTCAGGGCCATATCACCACTATTTCTAGAGTAAAAGTCCACAGTGTAACAAAAGTATAATAAACAAAACTAGCAAAGAGTCAAGATCATTTTGTTAAATTCTTGTAGATCCCAATGTAAAATATGCCAGTAAATTCTTAGGAACATAGGCCACATGGAACAGTTCAAGTTGTACTTTAGGAACAACAGAGTGCGACTTAAAAAAACCTCAAGACTAGGGTCTTAAGTGAGTTTGTCAGATGGAAGGAAAGGGCTGAGAGATGAAGAGGCTCAACAACACACACTATAAAGAAAGTCAAAGCAAGCAGAGGAAAAAACTAACAGCAGGGCAGCTCCAGAACAAGCAATAAGGAAGTACAGAAAATAAAAGGGCGTGTGAGGGTGTGCGCGCTGCAGTCCAAGGGGAAAAAATGCACAGTTGTTAAAGGAATTCACAGCAATACCACTTTCAATGCCCAAAGTTAACTTGATTAGTTTCAGAAGGAACGACAATGTTCAAACCATCCTTCCACATCTGCTACTTCCATAATGGCTCTGCGGCTGTCGTAAATTAGGAGAGGAGAAAGGCACAGTGCCAACTGTCAAAACAAACAGACAATTCTGGGTTCCAAGTTTCATATTATTTTCCTCGAGCCTGAGAGCTGTGAAGGCGGCCTGTGCTGCCGCCTGCTCAAGACAGGAGTGAGAGAGACCTTTCACCCGGATCCTGCCAGGGCCCCGCCGCTGTGTCCAGACTAATGAGAAAGTCACGAGGGCATCTTGTCCTTGGGTGTCTCAGGTCTCGGGAGGAGAAAATGAGCTCTTACTAGGGAGTGAGCACAGGGACCATTACCCACAAGAGGCTGGCACTTCCCACACCTCGGGCACTAACAGGGCTGCCTACTCTGCACGTAAATCCTCCTCATTTACTCTGCTCCATGCTCCTGACAGGCAAGGTCTGTGTTTCGTACTTTCTGCACCTCGTGTCGTGCCCAGCCTCTGATGGATGAGATCATGTCCCTGACACGGCCTCTTCTGCTTCTTGACTTTTCCAAGGCCAGACCAGTGAAAGGACCCCGATGGGCATGCTTCTGCCCACTTGCTGTCCTGCTTCCCCCCTCCACTGGGTTTAGCCCCTGCGGGGAGCCAGGCACTCTCCCTCCTCTTCCTGTGTGGTGGGCAGACCCGTGTCAGCGGGCTTTACATAGGCTTGAGGAAGGTGAGGCTTCATAAGCCTAACACGAGGCCTTTCCAGAAAGCCCTATAACAGTTAAAGACACTCATCACCAATCACAGGATGGTGCCTTGTTTTCCCACAGCCATTGTCTCATGTTTATACGGCTTTCAGGAATGTCAGGAGAAGGCCAAGGCAGGACTCTGAAGGATCTGGTGTCCCTGGTCTGGACATAAAACGCTATCAGCACCAGAATCTGTGTTGACAGGGTTATGTCCAGAATCCACTTGTATTTTAACAATGGCTTGTATGCTTAGTGGGAATCCTGGAGGGAGGAAGGAGGTATGACTGCCTCTCACTTCCCCAAGACTCTGCTGCTAAGTTCCTGTCAACTTTTTGTCCCTTCTGGTCTCACTCAACTTCCAGCCTGCGGGTAGCAGTGGTTGGGTTGCCTTACAGTCCTTGACGGGCTTCTTGTACCTGATAGCATCCATTACAGATAGTGGCTGTTTCTTAGATTCACCGTGTCCCAGAAAAAGTCACCTAATAATTGGAACTCCAAGCGTGACGGCAGCCTGTCCTCAGCAAGGCCACACTTATGAAGTGGACCCCAGAGCGGACCTGCAGGTCTTGTCCAGCTCAGTCTTAAGTCGGTCTACTGCAGCTCGCAGAATACCATGAGTGACTCATTTGGAAACAGGACTTTCATTCAGTAGTTCAACAAAAAATTATTGATCTCCTACTCAATGCCAGACACCACTCTGGGTTTTGAGGACACTGTAGTGAACAAAACAAAAACCCATGCTCCAGAAACAGGGCAGAAGACAGTAATGAATATATGAAAAAGATGTTTCCAGATAGTAATAACCTACACAGAAAATAAATTAGTGTAAAAGGCTGGGGCGTGACTGGGCGGTGGGGTGCAGCGCTAGTGCAGCTGGGCTTGCCCTGAGAGGTCTCGATGAGGAGCAGACACTGGAGCTGAGACTGGACGACAAGAGCTGACAAGCTGTGTGAAGATCTTGGGACACTGTTCCTTACAGGAGAAAAGCATGTGTGGAAGCTTTGAAGCAGGAGTGAGTTTGGTGTGTTCAAGGGAAAGACAAAGGACAGAACTCATAGTGAACATGGTGACAGGGGAGAACATGAGGAGAGATGACTGACCACGGTGGGTCCTTAAGGAGTTTTTAATTTATTCTAATTTCAGAGGAAAACCATAGAGGGTTTTAATCTAGGAAGTAGCGGTATGATTTAAAAAGTTCACACTGGCTGTAACGAGTGAGGGAAGGGGCAAGAAGGGAAGCAGGAGGTGAGTAAGGGCTGGTGTTGGCTTCCACCAGGGTGGCATCCAGAAGGAGGGTGAGAAATGGGCCTTATTGTATGTATTTTAGTGGCGGGTCGACAGGACTGGCCAGTGGATGAGGTATGGGGGAGGTGAGAGAAAGAGAGGGGTCAGGGATTTTTGGCCTCATCCGCTGGTGCGGAGACCGAGGTGTTTGTTTACTCTGTTACATTTGCTACGTCTATCAGGCATTCCAGTGGAAAAGTCTGATATGGGGCTGCAGCTCAGGAAAGAATCAGGGCTGGATGTATGTAGAAAGGGAGGATCGTTAGCGACTTCATCTTCTAGATTCCACGTTCAAACTACACCATTTGTAACATCTTCCTCATCTCCTCACCACAGCGTATGGTCATCAAAGCATCACTAGGTAATTGGCAGAGGTGTGCTCTCTTTCGTATCCCCAAAGAGCCATTGCTACTGTGGATAAAGTCAAAGTTCCTGTGGCCAGGATTCTCACCTGGCCCTGGTTGGCTAGCTCACTACACATGTGTGGGTAATACATCGTTATTGACTCTTTATAAAGAGCTCTGCCCAGTGCTCTGGGGGACATGGTGGCAAGGCTGCTAGGCTGCAGGAGAGCAGAGATGAGACTGGAGTGGTGGCAGCTCTGAGGACAGAGACTGAGACGGCTGTGCGGGCAGAGAGGCCCAGAGGCAGAGACCGGCTTGCTGCATGCAGACTCGCTCTGAGTGGACGGGATTCTAGTGATTTACCGTCACTGTGGGAATAAAGTTGGGTATAAACCCTTTCACCCCAAGAATGTTCTACCATCATTTCTTTTGTCACACTGAATCCATAGTGAACTTGCCTGGGGCTGAAACCCACTGGCAAGACAGCTCCTCTTTGGGTTTCCACTAGGCTGTTCTTATCCTCTGGATGACTGACAAACTGCCGGCACGCACATGGTTTTCCCAGTCTCCTCACATGGGCTAATACTCCTCTCCAGCCTGTTCATCTCATCCCTTAAGACACAGCTCAAAACTTACTTCCTCTAAGATGCCTCTGAGCCACACTGCCCTCTTGAGTGATAATTTCATGTCGTTTCTCTACCACACAGACAGGCATGCTCCAACATGTGAATAATTTGGATTCTAAATATTTCTTTGAATTCAACTTTTTTGAGCATCAAACATAAGTTCCTACAGAAAAAAAGGTTATAAACTATATAGCCCCTATTTGAGAAGCCAACAACAACCCATTTAATCATTGGAAAGAGCTCTAGAGGCTCCAGGCTGAGTGTACGGCCTTCTGCTGCAACAGGGAGACACAAGTCTGTTGGCAGGACTCCTTCCCACCAATGGGTATTGCTCAGGTGGCAGAGCAGCTGAAGCTCTTCTGTCTAAAGAGGACTTGCAAAATGATCTGCTTTCCCCTGAGCTGATTTTCACTGTTGTTATGGGAAACTGAAACCAGCATTGGGATAGGTATTTTGATATCCATGAATGTGGCTGCATATAAATGTATAATTGCAACCACTACATGGCACTGAAAAACTGGGGGCACTTTCGGGCAAAAATAAAAGATGCTAAATTCATTAGAGAAAGGTACCTTTGTAAATTTTGCCTGGATGCTTAATGAAGACCATTTGTCTCATAAAGTAGGAAAGGGTAACTTAAAATGAGGCCAGTAGACAAAGCCTTGCTGATGAAAATTTAGGGAAAATTTCTACCACTTAGAATTGGGCCAGAGGCAGCATTAGCTAGCTGGACATTTACAAAACTCAACGGATACCAGTTTCAGAATAAGAAATGAAGATAACTCTATCTATTAAATAGTCAAAACTGATAATATGAATTCACTATGAAATAGAGAAAATTTTCTATCCTGATTTTAAAAAGTACCATTATGCCATCCAATTAATTATCAATCTGAGAGTTATCAACTCTCAAGGAAAGATCCTTCATTTAAGGATATTTGAGGACTACTTATTAGTAATATATTCATGTACCAATTTGAATGAGAAATTAGAGTCAAATATTAAATTTACTTAACATTTTTACTGAAATCATAAAGAAGAGAATATTCTTACCAGTTGCCTTTTGGATTAATAAACTGCTGCACTGCGTAGCCAAACTGTTCATTTGAAGGACCAGAAAATATCTTTGCTTCTGAGAGACCAACATTGTATGCCATACAATAATTTAAAATGCCTGTTAAGAGAAATGAAAACTTAGTCCATATTTACAACTTGTGAATATGTTTGTAAAATAATTCTTCTCAAAGGCCACTTTTAAAAAAACTTGTTTGATGTAATAATTCTTCTTCTTCTTAGTGTTTACCAAGAAATAACAGCTACTGCTTTTTAAATATTTACATGGGACCTTGGCACCATGCTAAGTGTTAATATTATATTTTTTTTGCAGAGCTTTCTGAGGTTTCTAGAGATGAGGGTGTCTCACAGTTGGAAAGTCATAAAACTAAGGACAGCCCTTGAGCCCAGGGCAGTCTGATTCAAGAGCTTGAACTCTTAAACCACAAATTACCTCTAGGGATTCTTAAGTAACTTCAGTTCTATTTGTCCTTCCTAAGGCAGGAAAGGCTCTACGCTGCCCAGTGGCGGAGACTGAAGGCTGTCTCCTATTTCTTGTGGATTCCCCTGAAGATGACACGGACTCTGCGAAGGTCTGTGGCAAAAGCACTGCTGACTACATCAACAAGGGGAAAACAATCACAGCTCCATGAAAATCGTTTCATTTTCTTTCAGAAGGAATGGTTTTTGAGGATGAAAATATGGGGAAAGGTGTCACATCTCTTGCATTCCAGTGGCAACTGTCAAAAGTGTGGTTTTGCGTTTGATGCTTCTTTCTGAATGCTCAAGAAACAATAATCATTTTCAAAAACAGCAAGGAGCTCGATAGGATAAAGCCTTGATAGACTTTTTTGAAAAACCTCGTTTCTGATGGAAATGGAATGAGGAGAAGAGGAAGATGGATTAAATCTCCCTCTGACACTGATTCTATTAATGCTGGCGATCCTTCAGCCTGAGAAGGACAGCTGTGTGGAGACGGCAGGATGCTTCCTGCCATTGGAGATCAGTATTTATTTTTGCAGACATTGAAGGCAGAGTAGACTCTTTAAAACCAACATCAAAGTTCCATTATTATGTGTTCTCACAAGGAATGCCCCACTTTCTGGGCAGCATTGCAAGGACACAGTATTTTGCAAGCCCATTGTTCCAGGCCCCTGAAGGACAGAGGACAGGGCTCACTCCTCTCCTCTGCCTGTGTGCCTCTGGGAGAAGATTGTGTAGGGGGCTCCCAAGGAATAAAGAAGTCAGTGATGGCGCTTTGGGGACTTAAAGTAGTCAATGTTCCTCTCTACATACCAAAATTATTCTACCACACATTCGCTCACTCAAGAGGGCTCAGCTCATTGTTTCTTAGAAATATGTGTGGCTAGCAAGAGAAGGACAAATAATAATTTTGAAATACTCTGTAGCAAAATCTATATAGCTCTACATTTGCAAACTTTCTCCTTAATGTCTATTATTCATATGCACCACTGCTCCTTTTTATTTTTGAGGAAATAAAATGCAAAAGAAAATACCATGGCAAATGAGGCAGAGAACCAGAACTGACATTCAGAATACTGGTGTTTCCAATCAACAGTTTAACTTCACCCTACTGTGTAGAACTCAATAAATGTTATTTAAATATGTTACCAATTATCTATCATACTAGTAAAAGTTTGGGAAGATCACATATAACTGGATATAATGACCTTATTTTTTCCCCCGGTTAATTAGACCTCAACAGATCGTGTTACAACATGAAATCATGATGGAGTTCACTTTATCATCTAGCAGTTATATTATATTATATTATATTATATTATATTATATTATATTATATTATATATATATATATACCCCACACACAAACACATATATGCATATATATTTAATACATATACTTGCATGTATATATATACATGTATGTACATGTATAGATACACATACATGTAAAATATTACTCAGAAATGTAAATTGATCATTTCACCTCTACTTAAAATACCCCAATGTCTTGCCATTACACTGAAAACAAAATCCAGTTTCCTTACCACGGTTTCAAAGGCCTTTCATGCTCTGTCTGGCCTTTGTGTGTATGTTGACTTCCCTTTCCACCACCCTCCTTGCTCACTGTTGCAGCCACACTGGCTTTCCTTCTGTCTTGTGAACACAAGCAGCTCATTCTGCTTGAGGCCTTTGCAGCTGCTTGACCCCCTGCCTGACACATTCTTCCCAGCTCCATATTTATGTCTCAGCATCTATTCATCACTTAGGTCTTTACTCAAACAGGTCTCAGCTCTCCTTGCAGAGATGTCCTGACCCCTCTCTAGCTGCAGCACCCTCCTCCATCAATACCCACTATCTCAGCGCATACTACCTGAAATGATCTTCTGTATCTGAGCTGTTTTGTGTCTGTCTCTGCCTTTAAAAATCTAAGTTCCTTGAGAGCTCAGATCTTACTTCTCTTACTCACTTTTATGTTCTCAGCACCTAGGATAATGTTTGTTGAATGAAATGGGTTTTCATCAAATGTGTGTTTTTCAATGATGCTTTGGAATATGGGGAAAACAAGGGGCAGAAAGATCATAATCACAGCATTCTAAAGCAAGTGCAGTTAATTTGGATATATTTCCTTCTAGTATTTTTTCTTCTGTTATTTGAAGCAGAATGTATATTCCTATTTGCATCATACTACTGCCTACTGCTCCTGTCTGCCTGCCTATTTCAGAATCATCTTGACTCATCTGGTCCCCACAACCTTGTGGAACAGCAAAACCTATTCATTGTTGCCAATGGACACATGAGGAACCTGAAATTGTCTTTCTTGCTCGATGCCACACAGTTGGTGGCTGAGCCCCGAGTCTTGGTCTGGCACATCTTCTCAACCTGCTTGTCTGAAATTTCCATTCATAAATGGTCTGCTCATTTTCCTCACAAAACATGTCGTTCTCCATCATCATTCCTTCATTCCACTGACCCTAGATCTCTTCTTTCCCACTAATTCAATCCTTCCTTCAAGGCTCTGCCTCTTTTGCTAAATGGACAGTCTCAGTTTGCTATACTTATTTCTCTTCAAATATATTTTTACAACTCACTATCTATGTCATGGTTTCACACTTAGCCTATGACAGCCAATTAGCTTATACAAATTTAATGCAAGTAGTCTGTCTAATTCAATGTCAATTTCTTCTTTGCAGTCCCAAAGCTTATAGTAATATGATCCCATGTCTGTCCTCATAACTTTAACAGGATCATATGGAAAATAACCATATTTGGCACATCGTGTTTCTTTCCCTCCTAATCATGCCCACATGTCTACACACACTAATAAATGGGTCATTCAAAAAATATTTATCCAGCTCCTTTGTGCCTGGCATTTTTCTAGGTCCTGGGGATATAGAAATGAACAAAACAGACAAGATCCTGGCTGTCTTTGAGCTCCCATTCTGATAATTTGAATAAAAAATAATAATTACAGCATAACAGGAGAAGCATTAAATTTCAGAGATTACTAAGAAGAACCTTGAGCCAAAAGCTGAGAAGAGGGCAAGTCTAAGTTTAAAGACTTCACAGGAGAGCTGGCAATCAGTCTTGACCTTGAGGATGAGCTGGAATTCACTACATATAGAGGAAGGTCATCCAGGAACAGGAACACCCTGCTCAGCAGCATACAGATGTGGAAGAGAAGAGGATTGGATTGAAATGGTGAGACTTTGGCATGGCAAGTCATAGACTGTTACATTAACTTATACACTTCTAGTTCTACAGTAGATGCAGTGAGTTTCAATATACCTTGCGCTTTGCCCTGCCAGGAGCACATTATTACCCAGAGTGTAAATCTTCCCTCCTTGACCTCATGTGAATGCTCATGAATGCAGCAAACTCAAAGCATTTGTCAAAGGTGACCTTGCTGTACATATATTGATAGCAACAGAGCCCAAGTATTCCAGTGAACCTCGCCAAAATGTACCACAAATAAAAGCACTGTATCCTGGAAGTTTTAACTTAATTCCTCTATGTCTGCAATAAAAAGGGGATAGTGTTTTATCCTGGATGATAACCTGGTTTGTTGTCATTTTCATCCATGGGCAAACCAAGAGTTAAGTACCCATCAATTAATGCAGACTTCTTTTTTCTTCCACTCATTCAAAAATTTTATAGGACCTCTTGCCCTGAGAGTTCCTGCTCATCTCTGAAACAGATTTTGGGGAAACCTTCGTAATTGATGAATTAGTTTCAGCCAAGATGGAATTCATTCTCCCACTTTTTCTGGAACCCAATTTTAAATTATAAAGATATTTCAAAATTATAAGATAATTCAAAAGAGAAATATATGTTTGGGGATTAGATATAGTTAACTCAGTTTTGTTCTCAAAAGGTGGTGATGCTCAAAAAGGAACAAAATCTTCTGAAAACAAGAGCAGAAATAAGTGTATAAAACAAAACACATCATTCTATATTCAATGACAAAAATTTGGCTGGGGAAATTTATTAACTTCCATGTCAGAGCTAAGTGATACACATTTGTAGTAAAATGGGAGAAGCAGGGTCTGATTTGTGTGGCCAATGCAAAATTTAAGCTTGTATACATATGCTGAAGGGCTGGTGGACAGGTTTTTAATGGAAGGTGCTGAGGAGTAGGGAGGTCCAGGAAATACAGGGGAAGAAATGCATGTTAAGAGAAGACAATCATGGCCAAAAGCAAGAGGTAGACTGGAAAAGAGATGTGTGTTTTTAACTAGGACTCTCAGATTCCACTCCAGCACTTTCCTACAGATGTATGCTGGCATTTTAGGCAGGGAAATGTCTCTTTTAAATAATGAACAAAAGTATAAGAATTCCTCTAATTATAAAATAAGTAAGTTATGGGGATGGAATGTACAGCACAGTGACTATACTCAATAATACTTTATTGTATACTTGAAAGTTGCTAAAAGAGTACATTTTAAAAGTTCTCAACACAAGTAAAATATTTGTGATTATGTGTGGTGATGGATGTTAACGAGATTTACTGTGGTGATCATTTCACAATATATGCATATATTGAATCCTTATGTTGTACACCTGAAAGGAACATAATATTAATTATATCTCAATCTAAAAAGGTAAAAAATAACCATTATATATGCATTATTTTATATTTATGAACTATATAGTATATATGAACTCGAAGGCCTGAATCTCTATGACAGTGCAAGGGCAGGATGCCACCGCTTTATGGAGGTGGAGCACATTTCTCCCGTGCCTGATATGGACGGTCTCAGAGGCTGCAGAGGTGTGGGCAGGAGCAGGGCACTGGACAATGAGCTGGGCATCGCAAAGGGCAGCAGGAAGGTGCAGAAGCCACCAAGACATGGGAGAACATTCTTAGGGGACAGCAAAGCTTCCCAGAAAAACTGCCGAGAGTCCAGGAGGAATGCTCTCTCATCTAAATGAGATATGAGTGAGACTCCAGGTATGGTCTGTCCTGGAGCAAAATTTATCTTCAACTGTGGGTCTGTGAACCTAGAAAACATGATATCTGCATCTAAAATATGATGCTGTGACTGGCATGTGATAGATATTACCATTTCAAAAGGGAGAGATTAGAAGGAATACAGGGGTCACTGGTACCAAGTTTAACATAGCAGGTCTAATTCCATTAGGTTTCCAGGCCTGAGAACAATCCTTTGTTCGAGGCTCTGTTGTCTGGGCCTGCAACAGCTCTACCGGCCCCTGCTCCTCTGTCCCCTTCAGCCCAAGATGGCAGCATTTCTGCTGAGACGACATTCCTAAAAACCCGTAGGTCTCCTGTGTATGTCATGGGGATCCACGCCTGGCCTCGGCCCAGGTGGTTGAGAGGATCCATAAGTCACATGCCTAATCCATTCAGCAAAACGCTTCTGACCACACCCTTGGCTTTCTCTTCAGAGCACACTTCCCTAACAATGAGTCTCCTAATACTAAATGCATTTTTTTTTTTGGTATTTTTTCTCAAATCAGTAGTTACTGTTCTTTTTTTGCTTAACAGTTCCTTCCTGAATTTACCTCTTTCCTCTTGCATTTTACTACATTAAGCACGGGAAGGTGGCCTGCACCTCCAACATTTGCTGAGGAAATCTCCTCAGCTAGATATCTTAAGTTCACTGCTTGAAAGGTCTGCTTTCCACACAACTGTAAGACAAAAGTTGGCCCAAATTTACGCCACTGTAAACAAGGATCACTTTTCCTCCAGTTTCTGATATCATGTTCCTCATTTCCTCCTGAGGCCTCACCAGAAGTGTCTTCAACATTCGTGTTTCTACCAACAGTTTCCTCAACACAATCTTCAAAGATCCCCTATTCACATAACACAATATCTACAGATTTGGGGGACTAAGATATAGAAAGAACTTTGGGGCTACAACTCAACTCAATACCATGGGTTTGCCATGAAGGCAGGGTCCCGAGTGCCGTTTACCTGGGCCACTTCTCAGGCTTGTGTTTGCAGCAAGCAACCTTCAGAGATGAGGCAATATCTCCCTCCAGGACAAAGAGCAGGCTTGCTGACTTCTTGCTGTAAATCAGCAGGCTCACCAAGTGTTCCTCTCTTGGAATGCAACCTACTGTGTGTGCAGGCATCCGTTTGGACCCGTCCACACAGCTTGCATGAGATTTCATGGGGAAGCAGAAGGGGAACCCAGGTGAACACGCTCATGCACGTAATGCTGGCTGTGCTGTGAGTGGGAGTCCATCTCTCTGACTCAGGAATCCATCACCTGTTAGCATCTGTGAAGGGCCACAGCAGATACATCAGCTTGTACGTAGGGCAAAGTCAGATAGCAGACCTGACACAGCAGAGAACAAACACTCTGTGGTCTGGAAGTTGGGGCCTGAGTGAGGATGAAAACGGACACCTCCTGAGAATTTGGAGAAATCTTGGGAGAGTATTGTGTCATCTTACAAGGACGCAACAGGGATCTGAATGAATCTTAATCTCAATTTAAAGCAGCAGAGAGACTCAGCTGACATCTGGGTAATAATTCCTTCATGATTTGTATCCACCTTTTTTAAAAAACAGTGTACAGATATATCATTTATTTGATAATTACTCTGTGTTCATATCAAAGAAATATGTACATTTCTTCCACAGCCAGGAATGAATCCATTAATAGGGTGTTAAGCCCTAAGAGGGTATTACAGATGAACTGTATCCTCCCCAAATTCCTGTGTTGAAACTGTAACTCTCAATGTGACTACATGTAAAAATAGGCCCTTAAAGGAGGCAATTAAGTTTAAAAGAGGTCACTAGAGTGGGACCCTAATCTGATAGGACTGGTGTCCCTATAAGAAGAGGTGGAGTACCAGAGTTCTCTCTCTGTGTGCACACAGGGGAAAGGTCACAATGAGGACACAGCAGGAGGGCAGCAGTCTATAAGCCAGGAAGAGAAGCCACACCAGAAACCAACTCTGGTGTCTCCTTGATCTTGGACTGCTAGTCTTCTGAACTGTGACAAAATAAATTTTCATTGTTGAAGTTGCCCAATCTGTGCTATTCTGTTATAGCAGCCCCAGCAGACAAAGGTGAGGAATATCAAGACATAACAGAACATTTCAAATTACTATTCTGGGGTTCAAAGATAACTCTGTCAATACATAGTTGCACATATATAAATACAGGTGACCTGTATACTAATTCCAATTATATCATTTACATTTCATATTTTGTATGAAAAAAATACAAGTGTTTTTGTGACAAAGTAACTGCACTGTGTCATGGAGTACGTGGCCCACAGTCAGGCCACGTGGAGGCCCATCACGGTTTTGATCTTGTAGGCAATGAACATCTTCAGAAGTCCACTGCAATTGCTTGTTAAGTCCATTTATTAGGACTTAGTGCTTCCTAACAACTCAATAGACTCTCTTTGTTCCATGAGAATGCTGGAGGGTCTGCCCCTGGCAGCCTTGCTGTCTCCAATGACCCAGAGGACTGGGACAACGCCTAGGAATACCGGCTCATCAGTTCACTTTCTGTTTGAGCACTTTATCCCTAAATTCCTTTTATGTGAAAGGAGAAACTCATCTCTCTCACTCTCTCAGAATAGCATTTTTGTTCACTTAGCAAGTCAGCACCTTTCCATAGTAACAAGGTAATTACAACTTGCTCAGTAACAAGATATGCTTCACATACCTTGAGGCAATGTGTAGCAACAATGGGTATGACTGAAGTTGGTATTTCTTCTGTTACGTTTCTGGTCATTTCTCCATAAACATTTGGTTCAGGTCTTCACCTACCCACACACACCCTTCTCACCCCTCTGCTCCTCACCGCTTGCATCTCTTACTGGGATATACTCCTCGAAGGTTACTCAACTGTTCTCCTGTGTGAGTTCTGCCTCCATAGCTGCATTGTGGTTCCCTCCCACACCTGTCTGACTCACCTCCTGCCCTACCCTGTCAGCTACTCTGGACTCCTGGCTCTTCCTTGAACACTCTTCCTTAAACACTCTGACCTCAGGCCTATTCTGTCTGTCCCCCTTGCAGGGAACTCTCCTTTCCCAGAGCACCACACACTCTCACTCACTGCCTCCTTGCTTTTGCATCAAACATCAATCTGTCAAAGCTGCCTTTTCTCACTACCCGTGGTAGTCAGGAGGCCTCCAGTGATCCCCATTTCCTGTTTTTCATGCCTTTGGGTGGTCCTCTCCCCTTGAGTGAGGGTAGGACTTGGGACTCCAAACCAACAGAATTAAAGATTCAAAACACAGAATCAAAAGTCAAAAGAGGTCACTTCTGTGATTACATTACATAAGATTATACTTTCCATCCTGCTAGAAGACACTCTCTCTTGTCGGCTTTGATGAAGCAAAGAGGCCCATAGGGCAAGGAACTAAGGGCAGCCTCTAGCAGAGAGCCTGAGAGGAACTGAGGCACTCAGTTCAACAGTCCTGGAGAAAATTAATTCTGCCAACAATCAAAGTGAGCAGAAGGGCATCCTTCCTCAGTTAAGCTTTCAGATGAGACCCAAGCCCTGGCCTGTATACCTTGATGTAGCCATGTGGGAAACTCTGAAGCAGAGGACCCTAGTGAAGCATGCACAAATTCCTAACCAAAAGAAATTGCAAGATAAAAAATGTATATTATTTTAAGTCACCACATGTTTGGTAATCTGTTGTATAGTAATATAAATAACTAATACATAACCCCATGTAAAACAATACCTTCCCATTTTCTACCCCCTGTCCAGCATTCTCTGTCCTCTTTACTCTGATATATTTTTCTTAAGAAAGCGTCACTACCTCATATGTTACATGTTTATATTTTGTATTTGTTTGCCTCCCTCATCAGGATCTGCACAGGGGGATCTAAGTTTTGTAGGAATTGAAGATTCTACAATTTGTCCAGAGTGGCTCTTTAAGGAAAAAGTTACAAAACAAATTTAGGTATAAAATTAAATACTTATTTAGAATGAGAAAACAATTCTAGCATTACATATTTTTAAATGCTGGAAGATCCAGAAAAAAAAAAACCACCCCAAACATACATCTTACTAACTGCCTGGTTAGTAATGATCTTCTATATCTCCTTCTATAATACCTATTCCCTACAATTTTTGTCCCTATATCATTTGATCATTTCTTCACTTGACAATTTTATAAAATCATATTCTCTAAAAGTATTCAACTTTTTTTTGGCATGGTAAATTTAATTTTAAAAAATGTCGTTATATATAATAAAGGAAAGTCCCTTCATTTCATACCTCCTTATTTGTAGTGTCATGAAAATGTTTAAGACTGCTTTCTAGGATCATACAGGAGCTATGATATTTCAAGGCATCTCATTTTCTTTTGCAGGGATTAATCTAGAAACTCTTTGAATTCATGACATTATTATCCAGTTTGTTGTCAACACCTTTGACAAAATGTGTTAGGTTTGGGTACAAAAGAGACGTGATCTTAACTTCTGCACATTTAATAAAAATACCAGGCAGTGTGAACCCATGGGAAGGGGCCTGCTCAGTAGGGTCCCTGAAGTGTAAGCTTTACTTGTTTGGTGGTAAATATGCCTTCATCCCTCAGGGTAGGGCCTTTGTCTATTTTGTTTACTGCTATATTCCCCAGTACTCAGAATAGTGCCAGCACATGGCTGTGGATCAAAAATAATCAACTGAATTAACAGACAGCCAGTTGACTCTGCCACCTTTTCACCTATTAGTAAGTTTCATATACAATGGGAGATCAATAAAGATGAGTTGAGTTAATAAATATGAGTTTTGGACTGACTCAGATAAGATCCTTGAGTGCAGGTTACTGAGAAGATATATAGACAGCTGGATTAAGAGAGATTAATAAAAATGAATACACCTATGTACATGCATATGTATATGCAAAAATACATGCACATTTTATTTTCAACCTAGAATTTTAAAGAACACTGAACTTGCTTTTTATCTAGCTATAGGAGAACCCTAGGAATACAAAGAAGACTGACTTTATTTTGGGGTGATGGGGTGGCAGAAGTATACCAGTGCTTAAGTACAAGGATTTTTCTTTTAGCTGAAAAATCTACGTACTAGGCAAGACCAACAGTCTCTCATACTACCTAAGAGCTTGAGGTTTCAAAGGTTCTATGAACTTGGGCAAATTCCTCATCCTTCATAAGTGACTGCCTTTGTGAAATAGATAAAATACATGAGCCTATCTTTTTGTGATCAGACAATTCATATAAAACGCTCAGCCCTGTGCCTAGCAAACAATGAGCATTTAGTAAAGACAGCTTGTTTTGTTTTGTATTTTTACTATTAATATTATGTGTCACTGAGGATAGCATACTTTTTAAGAAATTTTAAAAGGATTTGATTTCGTGATACCACTTTCACCTCTAACACGAAGAGCATATCCTGAGTAAATTTCTAATTAAGTGTCTGAGAACTGCTGTATAAAGGATAGGGGAAGGACACATGGCTGCCTTTTGCTGAGGCATACTTAGGGCACACCACAAAACCAAGAGAACATTATCAGTCCACAGAGCCTCCAGGAAGCGGCAACAACAGGAAGTGGGCTTACTCAGACCATGACTTTGAAACTAAGAAATAGACTTCATGATTGGATTAAAGGTGGTGGTGTGAGAGGTGAGACACAGACTTCCTCCTAAAACCGCATATAATACGAAAATATAATTAATACAACTAATCCTGTAAGAGCAACAGGAAAGAGGACTGCACTAGACTGCATACACCTGGAGAAAAGAGCAGACCTCACAGAACAGGGTAACACACCAAACCTGAGGCCAGGCGGGACCCAAGCCCTTCCCCCACCCCAGCTCACCAGTGGGAGGAAGAGAAATGCAGCAGTGAGGGAGTGGAGACCTGGGACTGCTGAATACCTAACTCTGGAGATCTGCTCTGGGAGCACAAACCTACATTTCATGGTGCTTGCATGATACTCTTGTGATTATGGGATTGGAAAGCTAAGACAGGCAGAATTCCTTGAGAGACTTGAGATTCCAGCCACTTGTGGAAAGCAGGGATCTGTATCTGGATGCTCTGGGACAAACAAAGGTGGGCAGTCTGAGAGACTTCCTAACAGGGAAGCCCTTATCAAAAGGGCTGCTAAAGGGGCAAGGATTGCACAAAGCTTATTGCTCAGGAGAAAGGACAGGTAGACAAAATTGTCTGGGTGCACTCTGCCCAGGAGGTTGGGAGCTTTGCCATATAGACTCTCATATTTAAGGAGGAAAAAGAAATCTTCCTCCTTAGATGATCTTCAGGTGCTCCAGCTCCCTGGCTGGCTACCCAGCTCCAAGGACCCCATCCCCTCCAGGATACGCAGCCTACTGCACCTTTCTCCCAACCAGCCACACCTGGCTCGCAAACCAACAAACCCTACCCTGGCGTTACCCCACTCAGAGGGAAGATCTGTCTACAGCAAGTACAAACGCAAAGCATAGAGGCTTATACCTGTGTGCTTACCCCACTGGTTCAGGCAGTGGAGACAGGCATAGCAGCCAGGAAGCAGGAAACAGCTCTTTCCTCCCCTCAGGCACCAATACCACTCCCCCTGCAACCCCCCGACATTGCTTCAGGGGCTGAGCAGCTCCAGGGAGTAGATCTTCTGGGCACTAGAGGGCGCCATACACAAATATGAAACGCCAAAGAAACCTGGTCCAGAGTAAAATTATTAATACCACTCCTGAGAAAGATTTAAATGACATCGACCTCATGACTCCCTGAAAGGGAGTTCAAAATAAAAATCATTAACATGCTCATGGAGGTACGGAAAGATATTCAAGAACTCAGGAATGAATTCCGGTCGGAGATCCAATTGTTGAAGAGCACAAAGGAGGGTATTAAAAGCAGATTACATATGGTGGAGGAGATGATAAATGAAATAGAAATTGGAGAAGAGGAATACAAAGAAGCTGAGGCACAGAGAGAAAAAAGGATTTCTAAAAATGAAAGAATATCGAGAGAAGCAGGTGTTCGCAAAACTGGACAGCTACATGCAGGAGAATGAAACTGGATTACTGTTTAACCCCATACACAAAAGTAAACTCGAAATGGACCAAAGACCTGAATGTAAGTCATGAAACCATAAAACTCTTAGAAGACAACATAGGCAAAAATCTCCTGAATATAAGCATGAGCAACTTCTTCCTGAACATATATCCTTGAGCAAGGGAAACAAAAGCAAAAATGAACTCATGGGACTACATCAAGCTAAAAAGGTTCTGTATGGCAAAGGACACCATCAACAGAACAAAAAGGCATCCTACAGTATGGAAGAATATATTTGTAAATGTCATATCCGACAGGGGGTTAACATCCAAAATACATAAAGAACTCATACGCCTCAACACTCAAAAAGTAAATAACCCGATTAAAAAATGGGCAGAGGATATGAAGGGACAATTCTCCAAGGAAGAAATTCAGGTGGCCAACAGACACATGAAAAGATGCTCCACATCACTAATCATCAGGGAAATGCAAATTAAAACCACAATGAGATATCACCTCACACCAGTAAGGATGGCCAACATTGAAAAGACTAAGAACAACAAATGCTGGTGAGGATGCAGAGAAAGGGGAACCCTCCTACACTGCTGGTGGGAATGTAAGCTAGTTCAACCATTGTGGAAAGCAATATGGAGGTTCCTCAAAAAACTAAAAATAGAAATACCATTTGACCCAAGAATCCCACTCCTTGGAATTTACCCAAAGAATACAACTTCTCAGATTCAAAAACACATATGCACCCCTATGTTTATCACAGCACTTTTTACAATAGCCAAGATATGGAAGCAACCTAAGTGTCCATCAGTAGATGAATGGATAAAGAAGAGGTGGTACATATACACAATGGAATACTATTCAGTCATAAGAAACAAATCCTATCATTTGCACCAATAAGGATGGAGCTGGAGGATATTATGCTCAGTGAAATAAGCCAGGCGGAGAAAGACAAGTGCCAAATGATTTCCCTCATTTGTAGAGTATAACAACGAAGCAAAACTGAAGGAACAAAATAGCAGCAGACTCAGAGACTCCAAGAAGCAACTAGTGGTTACCATAGGGGAGGGGTGTGGGAGGGCGAGTGGGGAGGGTGGAAGAAGGGGATTGAGGGGTATTATGTTTAGTACACATGGTGTGTGGGATCAAGGGGAAAACAGTGTAGCACAGAAAAGGCAAATACTGAATCTGTTGCATCTTACTACACCGATGGACAGTGATTGTATTGGGGTATGGGTGGGGACTTGATAATATGGGTAAATGTAGTAACCACATTGTTTTTTCATGTGAAACCTTCATAAGAGTGTATATCAATAATACCTGAATAAAAAGATGTTATGAAAGCAAAAAAAGAAAAAAAGAAATAGACTTCAGACTCTAAAGTGTAGTTTATCATTACCTAGAATATGGTGATAAAAGAAAATGATCATAGGTAACATTAAATCATTTGAATACATCCAAAACCACAATCATAAAACATAATCAGGAAATCATTTTCGCACTGTCTTCATGTTGAGAGGGTAACAATGCTGAGATGATGTGGAAAGCCCTCCTTCTCTCAAAAAAAAAAAAAGCAAGTAATCTTAGAAATTATAGGCACTTTGGAAATGGCCATATGTTGTATACAGATTTAAGGTCTATTAATGTCTGGTTTGTAGCTATAGTGCTTTAAAAAGGTAGTGCAAAATGACCCTGAGTTTTTGAAATGTAGTGGCATAACATTCTCCCACTTTCTTTAAGGAAGAAAAATACAGTTTTTTCCTTAAAAGACTTTGAGTGTTAAATGTTGCATTCCGTAAGGACATAGGTGCTACCACTGCCACCGACAGGTGATGCTGGAAATGGAAAGCAGAGCCCCTGGGGGGGGGCTGCCTTGACTCCTCCAGTTCCGCGGACACTTTACTGCCATATGATAGGCATGCCATACAGGTCTCTTAAAAAGGTCCTTTAAATAAATGAACGATTATAAAAATGGATGAATACCAAGTTTATGGATTAAAAACAATAAGATGGTATATGCTTTTAGAGTGTGCAAAATATTTCCCCATTCATAATCCCATTTGACCCTCCCAGTGACCCAGGAGGTAGGGAATAATTTGCCTGTGAAAAATGGCATTTAATTTACTCTTTAGGGCTGGAGTTATTTCCATGATGCTGTGAACATCAGATGTGCTTAATATATGCTTATTTAATACGATGGTCTCAACTGGGAGCAGTTTTGTCCCTCAAGGGCAGTTGCTAATGTCTGGACCCATTTTTGGTCGTCACACTTAGGGTGGGGGTGTTACTGGCATCTAGCGAGTCGAGGCAGTGATGTTGCTCATCACTGTGCAGTACACAGGACAGCCCCCAGTACTCATGCCCGGAAAGAATGACCCGGCCCCCAATGTCAATAATGCCAATGTTGAGCAACTCTGATCTAAACAATGAATTGTCCTATAAGTACCTTTAAGTTGATTAAGTTACTATAGTGCTTTGAAAACATGTCTGGAAATAAGTCTCCTCCCCCAGAATCTAGGGCAGACTTTGTGACTGCTTAGTTGATTAGATGCAGTTTCATGATTTCTGGGTCTAGGTTAGAAAAGGTGATGTAGTTTCTGCCAGGTTGTGTGTGTGCATGTGCGTGCGTGTGCGTGTGCGTGTGCGTGTGTGTGTGTGTGTGTGTGTGTGTGTGTAGATACAAAGGCAACTGCCTTTGGATCCCTACATGGCCCTGCAAGAAGTCAGGCTAACCCGAGGATACTGTGCTGGATAAAACAACCACATAGAACCATATGATGAGAGAGAGCTGTCTACTCTCTACGGAGAGGAACTTTGAGCCAGAACTGCCCAGCTAAGCTTTTCTCAAAGTCCTGCCCATGAAACCATGAGAGGTAGTAAGTCATGGCTGTCCTTTGAAGCCATCAAGTTTTAGGGTGATTGGTTACATGGCAATAGCTAACCAAAAAAATCTCCAGTGTTAGTTACTTGAAGTCAAGTGTTTTGGTAAACAGAATGTCTTCTCTTTCCTCCTGAAAGGTCCTGAGACCTATGGAAGTACAGAAATGTTAACTACAGAATTTCTACTGCTCAAGTGAAATAATCTGTGGGACATAGGTGAGAATGGGAAAGTTGTCAAAGAGATTTTGAGAAGGGTTCTGAAGGGCATCTTGCAATGACGGGCAGACGACTGGAGTCCTGGGCTTTAGTCATTTCAAAAGCTGGTTATCAACAAAATGAGGCATTTACTAGACAATCTCTTGAAGCTGCTTCTAGGCCTAAATCACAGAATATCCTAATCTACACATTTTTCAAAAGATAGAGATTTTTAAATTGTAACCTAAAAAATGCACCCTGATGAATATAAAGAATGAGAATTAAAATAAATCTGAAACACTACTTTACATCCACCAACCTACAGAAAGTCTAAAAAGAACTATAAAAAGTAAGTTAAGACCTAATGTTGGTGAAATTGGTAAATTCACATATTGCTGATAACTACACTGTTCAACATGCAACAAGAGCTAAAAAAGACACATAATCTTTGACCCAGTAATGCCTCTCTTGGAAATCATCCAAAAGGGAAAAGAAAAGAAAAAGCTTCTTATACAATGATATTTATAGTCACATTATTTACAGTAGGGGAAAAATCCACAGGAAACAACCTAAATATTCAACAATGGCACAATAGTTAACCATAACACAGCAGGATACACTGATGTAAAGTTACAAATACGAAGCCCATATGGAAAAGTATATACAAAAGATAGCCAGTGAATAAAAAGTAAGCCATTCATTTTCATATAAATGGTGAGTCGATCTCTGAAAAAATAACATGCACATTTACAAATATTAAAAGAAAGAAATAGAAATATTTTTTCAGTTAAGATGAATGTTTTCATATGTACCAGTCTTCTGTAAGTATATTCAAATATTCTATTTTATAAAGAAATGCTTCTATAGACTGAAACCATTAATCAAGTTTAGTACTTCAATGGGCATATTTACTTCACAGTCATCTGAATTGTTTTTATTTTTAAATTATTTTTACCAATCATTTTCTGGGAGCTTATAGGTCCTGGGAATACATTGAAATATAGGATGGAATGTGATCATAAAGAACGTCTTCAGTGGGAAAGAGAGACAAGTTGGAGATAAATTATGGTGCTGCTTCATGAGAACAGAAAAGGGAAACAGGAAATGTGGGGTTTTGGGGGGAAAAAGATGTCTTGACTGTCCTAAAACTTCATTCATCTTGTTACTTGATAATAGAACTATATTTATAGGACATCTTAAGACAAAGGAGAAATGGTGCAAAGCAAACAGACTCAAAGAAGTGAAGAAAATTATCAACTACAGGAAGATTTTAGCAAATTCATATAAACCTATACATAGAGGCTATTATTCATATTCTAAATGGAAAGAATGAGGAAGTTTTCAGCTTGGCACTCATTCAGAAAACATGCCTTTAATCCATGATACAGTGTCTGATAGTGTGGAGGCAAACAATTAAATACTGTAATAATAAAAGGGATTTCTTAATTACTATGTACTATGCCCTTCCCCACCCCAAACACAGACTTCCTATGTTGGAACCCTAAAGGATGATGGTATTAAGAAGCAGGGTCATAAGAAGTACTTGGGCTTTATTCTCATGAATGGTATCAGTGCCTTATAAAAGGGACTCCAGAGAGAGACCCCAGCCCTTTTTGTCATGTGAACACACAGTGAGAGGGCTGGCTATGGACCAGGAAATGGGCTCTCATCAGGCAGTGACCATGCTGGCACCTTAAACTTGAACTTCCCAGCCTCCAGAACTGTGACAGTAAATACCTGTTGTTCATAAGCCACCCAGTCTGTGGTATTTTGATACAGCAGCCAGATGGACTAAAACACTATGACATTTACACAAAATGTTTATGTAATCATCTTTCAATTCTGCTTTAAGACTTTTTTTGGGTTATTTAATACATCTTTATACTGAAAAGAAAATAAAGATCATATAAAAGTATCCCAATTTCCAAGGCTTTTATTCTTTTTTTTCCCGAGGGAATAATGTTAGTAAGTATACAGAAAACTAAGTCAATCATTCTGAAATATCTATTTTACATACTAGCATTCAGAATATGGTTCAGGAATGGTTATAAAATCCAGATGGTTTATTGTCCATATTCTAACAAGCACCCAAGAAGCTATCTGGGCAAAGGGCTTGAAGGTAACTGGGAAACAATTTAGGACAGAGTTATCTGACTGAACTGACCAGAGCCAGCTTGCCTTCAGTCTGCACTTCCGCATGGTGGCCATGGAAATGAGATCAGGCCTGCACAAAGACAAACAAAGGCCACCTTCACATGAATCAGGAGAATGCCAACTGCCAATGCTCAAGGCATCCAGGGGGCTAACAGCTTTGCTCACGCTTTTCAAAACACAATGAAATAATCTCTTACACTGACAGTATAATGTCCATCGCTCTTTTATTTCCATTGCTTTGTTTAGACATTGACCTCATTTTTATCCAGAGTGCCTTTCAATGATCAGGAGTTATGTGTGGCTTCTGTAATAGCAACTGTCCGTAGTCCCTTGAATAAAAGGAAGAACTGCAGCTACCCTTTCAGAACTCAGAATAAAAATGCAGCCATCTTCACTGACAAAACTGCAGGCTGCTACGAACTATTTGGGCAACAGAACAGACAATGCTGTCAAAGGAAGAAAAAGATACTTGAAAATTATGGTTAGTCCCAATATTCTCTGGACCTGAAAACACTAGCAAAATATGCAGCCTGAGCTTATACTGGTTAGTACATGTAATTTACGGTACAGGAGTCAGCAGGCGCAGACTGAATAAAACACTTAAATAGAAGCATTTTGAACGAATTTCACCTTTAACAAAATTAAGAATCAACATTCATTTCTAAATTATATGACTAAATGAAAATTGTTTAAAAATACTTTGAAAACACCACTGAGATACACAGAATAAAAGGCTTTAATATTTTACTACAAACAGAACCTTTCAAAGCCAACACGAATTCTCTCTGTTACATGGACTATGATTTCCAAAAAGATTCTTTTGAGGATCCTTATTACACTGGATAAAAATAAAGAATTAAAAGTTTAAGTGGAGAAACCTAAGTCTATAGCTCTAAAAGAACTTTGCTTTTTAGGAAATCTAAGACACTGATATTAACTCTACTACTAGAATGGAATATTGCTATAATATATTGTTATATATTATATATCCTAAAAATGACACAAAAGCTTAATTAATTAAAACTACTTTCATGTGTGGTAACTACTATATTGCGGTATTTTCTGAAACCAAACTGTATATTCCAAGCAGCCATGTTGGAGGGTGGGAGGTGCCCGTTCCCATGCTGTCGTCTCCTCTTTGCGTGCCTTGGTCAACGGCTCCTTTCTCTCATCAGTTAATATCCTCTGCATTTCATATCCCAGCACCTACTGTGCCTTCCTTCATGTGATCATCTATGGCTTCCAACCTGGTGCCAGAGCAGTCTGGGTGGGTCATCCAGTTCCTTCCCCTCCTTTCTCTCCGACCCTTTCCAGAGACATCAATGCTGCTTTTCTCTCCTCAGCCTCCCTTGTGTTCTGAAATCCACCACCCTCAGATGCTTCAATGTAATTTCCCCAAATTATAAGTATACTATGCAATACCATAAGAAATAGAAGTAAAAAAAATCATCATAATAATTTTTATGCAAGTCTCTCTCATGTTTGTTTGTTGAAGGCAGTTGCTCCCATCCTGTCCCTCCACTTTCTTCTCTTTCTCGGGTTTCTCCTTTTCTCACTCCAGGGAGACTGCCCCTGCCAGGCTGTCAGACTTGCTCAACTTCCGTCGAGTCAATCCTATTGTTGCTCCTTCTCAAACCATTTCTGCGGCGTCCCCCTTCCCACAGTCTCCCTTCTACTACTCCAGCTGCCCCTCCTCTCGCCCTTGGCCTGTCCTCTTCCTCTCCAGATGCTCCGAGGCAGTTCCTCAGGACGTGGCTGACCTCTCTTCTGCCTGACTCATCACTGCCGCATCTTCAGTTGCTCTCCAGATGCCTCTGACTCCTCAGTCTCTGTCCCCATCTTGCTCTCTCTCCTGTTCCTGATGCCGCTCTATGTAACTTATCTACTAACTAGATGTGAACGTCTGGATGCCTCAAAGCCACCCTGTCAGCCGAGTTCATCACCGTGTCCACCTAACGTGCCCTCCTTCAGCACTCCCTGTCTGGGTAAATGGCATCGTGTTGGGTTGTCCGCTTCAGAAACCTTGGCCTCAGCCTTATCTTCTCCCCCTCTTGCTGCTACTGTAGTAAATGGATCACCAAATCCTGTCCATTCTTCCTTAATATCTTTCAGACCTGTCCCCTGCCATCTTTCCCTTCTGCTGCTATCTGAGTTTTTACCACTACCTCTCTCACTTGGTGCACTGAACTACAACTAACACTGAGCCAGTTCTTTCCGAAGTGGCCTGGTGCCTTCAGGCTGGTCCCGTTCAATCCACCATCCTCCTTGCTGCCAGAATGATCCACCTAAGGACCAAAACTGACCACGTCCTTCCCCTGCTTACTGCCCTTCAAAACCTTCCCATTGTCTCAGCATAAAATCCACATTGCCATGGTTTACAAGGCCTGCCATGGTCAGGTGCCTGCTACCCCTCATTCTCTGTGTGTACCTGGAACAGCGTGTCCTGGGCATAATGATCTCCTTTCCTATTCAAGAATCTAAAATACCTGACGCAGGAACTAGGAGACATGGGTCCTATTCCTGGTTATGTACTCTCCATCTTCTATCACCTATTACCGCTTACTGCCATTTCAGATGGCAGAGAACTGGAGTCTGCTCTCCGAGGTCCTTCCCAGGAGACCTGAATTAGAATGATTCTGTCCTGCCCCCATGAAGACTCTTCTGGAGGCTTGACACTTAAATGCATTGCAGTGATACCTTTCCACTCTCTGAACTCAACATATGGTTCTAGACCACTTACTGAGCAATTAATTACATGTAACCATATGACATCTATTACGTTAGAGAAATTTATGTTACATCGCTACAAATGTAGGCAACATAACCAAACAACATAACTAACTTTTTAATTACATGGAAATTTTTTAAGACACTAAGAGATATGATGGCTCTCAATTTCAAATTCAGAAACTCAAGGAATGACAATATCAAGGACCTGCTTTCTATCTTTCCACTAGGCTAGTGTTTTGGCTTTATCCCCAAGCAAGCTACCTGCATGGCTGCAAGAAGGCTCCACAGTTCCAAGTTCCATCTAGACCTAAAAATGTGTTTCTTAACCAGTGTCTTTCATAGGAATGAACAATTCTTTCCCAAAAGTCCCTGAGCAGCTCTCTCTACATATCTCAAAATTGCATTACATGCCCATGTCTAAATCAGACACTGGTGAGCTGTATGGTATCACCATGCCTGGCTCAGTCCAATCACCCCTCCCCATCCCCTGAGTCTGCTAGTTGTGCAGAGGAGGAGGTACCCCAGTAACCAGACTTCTGTCAGAAAGGAGAAAGGCAAGGTCTGAAATTGGGTAGGTACCTTCCAGGGGAGACAAGGTCCTTCCCTCTATTTGGACTTATTTCCAAATATACTACAACTCCTCTGAACTACTTCAGGTTTCCTACGGTTCCACACTGGACCTAGCACATTGCCTTACATAAAGCAGTTACTGCATAAAAATAGGGTCAAATACTAGTTTTATGGAATTCACTGTTGCCAGATCAGCGAGGATCTGTGGCTTATCTGCAGGGCATCACGGGCCCCACTTGCACACATGGAAGCTGTTGATGGCTCGGGACTGGTAGTATGACAATTCTGCTCTTTTGACAGCCATCTTTTTATGTGTTTCTCCAGGTAAAACATTAGTCACCGTAACAGATGAAAAAGCCTCCATATCCTTGACTTGCTCAGAATGACAGACAGCCTGCCAGGTTCTTTCTCTTTGATGCTGTGCTGAATCTTTCAGAACTATCCCAAGCGAAGCGGGGCTGAGGGGCCAGACTAAAGCCTGTGACTTTACAGGTAACACTTCATGGTGTCAGGATGGTACTTTTGGTTCCAAATATTTCTCCCAGTCTTCCTGAAATTCTTTATTTTTGACAAGCTGACTGAATGTCTGTCTTTAGCTTGCTGAATATCTTAAATTCTAACATTACAAGCTCATCCCTTTACATTAACAAGCTTCACCATTTTAATATGCCCGAGGCTGTTCTCACATTCAGGCAGGAGCAGTCAGCACCCAGTTCAGAGGGAATTCATTTGAACTGACACATTGGCTGACTTGCTATGTTGAAATCTACCTATCTTGGTGGTCATCTCACAAGGTGCTATAGGCAATACTGGAATTTTAATTTGTTACGTAAGAGGAAGTGCTTCCAAATGGTTGTACATCAGAAACCTATGAGTAATTGTTTTTAAATACTGAATTCTGCGCCCCAATCCATGAATCCAAATCAAACAGTGGCTGGTACACCGCATGTAAGAGAGCAAAGCTTAGTCAAGTTTGGGCAACTGTGGCTGGAGAGCCGAGAGGGCAGGGCGTTGCTTTATCAGAGATTGGCCCAAGGCTGTTGCGGGGCTCAGAGGACAGGAGAGAGGGGTTCAGGGAGGGTCCCAGAAATGAGCAACTACCTCAAGCTTCCCTTTCTCTTCTAAAAGAAAAACTTCTCATAATCTTACTTGGGGCGGTCTCTTTTAACATAGGACGGTGGTGAGTTGCAAAGGGATGAGAGAAAAAGGGAAAAAGCATCAAGGCAGTGAACACAAAGAAAATAGTCTAGAAGATATTCTAAGACTCAATATGGTATCCTCAAGTGCACTCAGAATCTAGAGGGTGTACCTAGGTGTATGTATATGGCTTTGGGGCGGGGGGTTTGTGTGCGTGCATATGTATAGTGTGTGTGCTTGTGTGTATGTGTGTGCAGGGGTGGGTAGTAAAGACTGAAAGGCAGGCTGCAGCCAGATGGTGAAGGACTTTTTATCGGCATGCCAAAGAAATTGAGACTTTCCCCTTTGTGAGATGGGGAAACACAAATGTTTGAAGCAGGGGACTGACTGGATACAGGTAAGTGTTTAGAATGGTAACATTGGTGACGATGAGGAAAACGGACTGGAGGGATAAGAGACAAAAACTGGAAAAAAAGTTTAAAAACTATGGTAGTCCAGACCAGACACAAAAAAGTGAGGGCCTGAACTGGGAGGTAGCAGAGTAGGATGAACTAGGGAGAAGGATGGACAGAACATGGAGACTGGCTGTGAGGCTGAAAATGGGAAAAGATTCCTGCCATTAACAGGCATTAATGGCATTCCTGCCATTAAAGATAATCTGCCATTAACAACAGTAGATAACATGGGGGAAAATTTCAGAGGACAGGTGTTGCCTGCAGTAGAGGGCATGTTGAGTTTGACATGTTTGTACGACATCTAGTTGGAGGTATTTGGGAGCAGGTGGAAATACCGATTCACCAGAGGAGTCTGGCTGGAGATACTGACTTGAGGGGAGAACTGGTAGAATGAGGAGCAGGATCTGGGGTGGAACTCTGTAAACACCATCAGGGACTGGGCCAAAGAGACAAGCCTGCAGAGGAAACTAAGAACAGCCAGGAAAGCAGGAGACACACAAGGAGAATAGCAGCCAGAGGTGGAGGGTGTTTGGGATGAAGGGCTGCCAAAGTACCTATAAAAAGGAGGACTTGTTCACTTAAAAGGAATTAGAATATTTACAGCTTGAGGGGAAATTAGGCAGAGAAGATGAGGCCCAGGACCCAGCAGAGAGGGCTACCCTTGGCCTGGCAACACACTGAAGAATGTAATTGACATCGTGCATTTTAAGATTACATTCCCCCTTCCTCTGCGGACCTATTACTCAGTGTATGGATTATTTAGGCCTCTTATGGTCTTTCTTTTCCATCCTCAACCTGCTGGTTACCACTTCAATGACTAGAAGCACTTAACCCAGGGAATGACCAATGAAAGGTGACAGATGCAGAACTAAGCTATGAGCACTGCTTTTTCTTAAATACCCATGAGAATGTATTTATTGAATATATTTATTGAAAGTGAATTTGAATCTTGGTGCTAAAATGAGATTTGAGGGTTTTACGTTTCCACAGTGGTTGGCATGTATGCTGGAAAGGATGCAAGATATATAAACACACACATATAGGCCTTTTGCATTTAAATTTTTGGTATGTGTTTATATTACATAACTGTACATGTATATAATTTATGAACAGTTATATACGTGTGTGTATAGTAATGATGAATACTCAAAAATTTTATACAGATAGACTAATGCAATAAGGAATTTCATCTATCATTGACTTGGAAATTTTAATTATTCATGTTAATCTTGGATATTTATGGTATCAAAAAATGATGCCGCTTCCCTAGGAAGCTTGATTGATATCACAAATGACAAAGATTTATTATGAACATCCTGAATTAAGAGAAAACCTGTTCCTTGAGTATGCAAATATGAGTATTCTTGAGTATTCTTCCTAGATCAGGAAGAAGGAATAAACATACAAAATATTTGTACACATACAGATGTCATTTTAAATCACTTCTGCTTGCTTGCACTGAGTTGCCCAATTCCAAGTTAACGTCTCTGTACCTGACTTCATGCCTTGCAGCAATACATTCCACTGAAGTATTTCTCACTGCTCTTTAAAAAACAAGCCTCAACAATTCAGAGATACAAAAATTATGTTTCTACAGCTTCAGCTATTAATAGTTATTAAAGAGAGATGAAAAGCTTGAATTTAAATGTCTGTTAGCTCTTGGGAAGGTTGTAGTGTTCCAGGGACTGATTTTCATGTGAACCCAACTTTGTCTGAAACCCCCAGATTAGCGTTGATGGCCCCTTAAAGCATTCTTGGAGTCCCAGGAGGGAATATGAATGAGGCAGGAGATGCAGGGTGGGAAAGAAAACCTAATGATGCCTCCTCTCTTCTGGGGACGTGTGGGGGGCTAATTCTCTTTTATCTCTGACCCAGGGAACATGCTGGATTGGTTTCTTCCCTAATAAAAAATCTGTGAATTAAATGCCTCGAAGGAGGACACCTTAGGAAATATTTATCTTCTTCGTAAAAACACTTGAAAATCAGGCCATTTTTTTGTTTTGATAACTGTTCAAACTACAAAATACAAATGTGACTCCCCCTCCTCCAAGTAAACTAAAGTTCTTAAAGTAAGCACACACTAGGCTCTGGGTAAGGTCTAGATGGAGTACTCCTGAGGCAGGACGGTCGCACAGCAGCCCGGGACCCCCAGCCTCATTTCTCTACTTGGTGCAAAAGAAGTCAGGCTGCTGGTGGGCTCTGCTCTTAGCCCTGCAGTTGGAGCGGCTGCTCCGGTTCTTACGCTGTGGCGGCTAAAATCAAGGCAGTGGAAAGAATTTTTCCTGGCCTAAGTTTTACATTCGCTGAACAAACGACGTTACAACAATAAGAGGAAGGCAGAAGGGAAGGAAGAATTTCTCTCTGCCAAGTATTTAAGAGGCGCTTGGTTTTTCTATGTCCCCTACGGGAAGAAACATCGGTGCTGCGTCCTGAAGAGATGGGGCATTATTCACACGCTTGAGTTAAAAAAAATAAGCATTTGGGCTCCCGGGCTCCTGCACAGCCCGCAAGCACCGCGCAGAGGAAGGGCCAGCTGAGCGCAGGACCCGATTCCCCCGACCCACAGAACCCCCGGGGCGTGCCTGGCGCGGCACCTGCCCAAGCCGGGCTGCAGGACTCTCCTCCTCCCGGACACCCGTTGAACTCCATTCTCTCTAGGCGCGAGTGCGCGTGCGTGCGTACCTACTACCGAAGCGCGCGCCGCGGGCTCGCCTGCGTGATACCTGCCTTATGGGGACACCCGGCGGGGAAGAGCGGGAATGGGGAGCCTCTCTCGCCCCGCTTGGGATGCCTGGGAGCCTGGGTCCTCGTGGAATCGGAGCCGACACGCGCGCGCCTGGGCCGCCGTCTCTCCTAACTCCCCGCTCCCGACCCGGGACCCGCGCAGGTCCCTCCCGCAGCCCAGAAGGAGCAAACGCCTCGCTCACCTTGGCTGAACACCAACACCAGCCGCAGCGGCGCGCCCCCTGTCCGCCGTGGCCGCATCTTGAGCCTGCCCCGCGGACGTAGCTGCTCTAGGTGTGCAGAGGCGTCCAAGCACCCGGAGACGGTCCCGAGGCCGTGCCGAGCGCTTCTCTCTCCCGCCCGGCTGCGAGCTGCGGAAAGTCGCCGGGCAGCTCCTGGGGCGCCAGAGCTCGCCCCGCCCCGCCCCGCCGCCACGGCGAACGCCGGGTCCGCCCCGGCCCCGCCCCGCCGAGCCCCGCCGAGCAGGCCCGCGGGCCGCACCTGGGCTGCTCCGCACCCGCGGAAGCCACACCTCCCCTCCCCACGGGCTCCAGCCCCGGGATCCCGGGGGCCGTGGGGACGGGGACCGCGCGCCTGGCAGCCTTTCGTGCGCAGGATGGGTCTGGCCGGGCATCGGACGGAAGAGAGCCAGTATGTCACTACCCGGCCCCCGGCCAGCCTGACGCTCGTCCGCAGGACACCCTGGGTCCCCGCAACCACCCTGGCCTTCAGCAGCCCTCGCAGCGTCGGCTGCCGGCAGCGGTGGGAGAGCCAGCGCGATCCCCGAGCCCTCAAGCCTCGGTTCCTACGGGCTGCGCGGTGCGCGGCTCTCGCTGTCTCTCCTAAGCGAGTGGAGAAAGGGACAAAAATAAGCGCGGAATGACCAGGTTAGAAACTAACTCGACAGGAAGAGAGATCTGCTCACAACTTATGATTATCGGAGGTATATTTAAGCAAGACTTGCTGCAAGAGCACCGTGTAAAAATCCTCATTCATTCCTCTCCAACACCTTGAGCTGATTTGATTACTAAATTTGAACGTTTGCTTCAAGACACAAGGAATGAGAGCCCACTTATGAACCAGTGACTCTTCCTCTTTGTATTTGTATTACACCGTGTCCGTATTCTTCCATTATTTCAGTCTCAGATCTATAGAGAACATTCTATAACCATATCCAGAATTTTTACTTGCCAACCTAAGAAACAGGATATTCACTTTTCTCTAAATCTGAATTGTTTTCCCCAAAAGTTTGCCCAAAAATTCCAGCACGTTGATGAAACCAGAATCTTTCCAGTGACTTTTTGTGAAGTAATCAAATGTTTAATAGATCACACTTGAGGAGTTACTAGTTTAGTCACTATGATTATCACCATTCCAAATCTTTATAGAGATGAGATATTTGAGTTAGTGTCACCAGGAAGCAAATGGTTCAAGATGGGAAGGACTTAACTGGCCAAAAGCAAATGCTTCACTTCTCCATTATCTAGGACTGGGGGGCTCAAATTTTTTAAGTATTAAATTGGTATTTATCAGATACTGCTACTTGTAATCATGACTATAAACTCAGTAGTTTTGACCCCAAAATGTATAGCCTTTGGTTCTTTCCTGTTTTCTTACCTGTCACTTACTTACTCTGCTTACTAATCCTGACAAACCCTTGAAGGCATTTTTTTTCTGACCTGTCGACGGTATTTACCTGCTTACTAAGACTCCAGATATCACCGGAGTGCTCTTAGGCGGCCACTTACTAACCCTGACACCCAGTCTTGACTCTCAGACTCCTTGTGGGAAGTCAGCCAGGTTTCAGGCAGATGAATATCTGTCTGTTTCCTTCTGACTCACTGAAATGTGAGTAAGTGTTTGGAACAGACCCTTGTTTGGGAGGTAGGATAGTTCCCTTCATGTGAGACAGGAATCTGTGCTTTGTCTCTGGATGCAGGAAAGAAAAATGCACCCTTCTTTGCTTTGTGCTCAGAACTGGAGCACAATTAACATTATGGTGGCATGAGGTACAGGATAAACTAGGAGCTAGATTTTTTTCCAGAACAGGCAAACATTTCAGATTTCAAGAAATAAAAGAACTGTGCCCCATGTTAATTTTAAAAGTGTGAAGAATTCCTGAGACAAAATAATTTAACTCCTGCCTTGATCTTCCTAGGAGCTATCCTGCCTAGGTGTAATTTGCTTATTTCATTTCCACATACACAACCACCCAGAAACCTCTGCTCTTCACCTCCAGGCCACCACCAGGCCTCACGGCCACCACACGATGCTGATTGTGTCTTTACCCTCTACCATGGGGATCTACGCCATATGTTTTCTGTTCCATTACTTCTCTCTTTGGTTCAAGTCCCTTTGATCTTTTACGACAATAACACTCTCCTAAATAATCTCTCTGTACTTCCCTCTTCCTCCAGTCCACTCTTTACACCACCATCACAGCTCTCTTTCTAAAATGCAGAATCAGTCTGCTGAAAATCTTCAGGTGGCTACAGGATAAAGTTAAAGTGCATTAGCATTTAAGCTCCCAACTGAACCCCAACCTGCCTCTTGAAGTTTCTCTCACTATTCTCCCTCTTTCAGTAGCTACATTCAGGCCAAATTCATCTATTCACTGACCTTCCTCTCCCATTCTTTGCTAATTCCTTAGCAACTTTTCTGCCTGGAATGGCTTTCTCCCTTTCTTAAGATTCTACTTCAAGGCTCCAATCAAATTTGATATTACCAATGAGGCTTTCCTGTCCCCTTTTTTTCAGAACCAGTTCTTCGTTTTTGGCTCCAGACTCCCCCAATTTAAAAAAAAATCTTTCCTTTGTATGTATTACGGTGACTTAAATTTAGTTATATGTGTATACTCCACCTCTCACTTAAATGCTGATTCTCTGAAATCTTTTATGTTTATGTCACAAGAGTCTACTCCTGTACCTGGCAAATAATTTCCTAAAAAGAGTTACTAAATGGAAACGAATTTGCAAACAGTTCCATATTCTTCTCCCCACACCTGAAAAGGATAGTGAATGTGAAATTCTACAGTAGTCCTGGAAAATATGAAATTAAGTCATCAGTGACTCCTCACATGTTACCCAGTAAATCCATGACAAAATGGAGTGAAGCTCACAATCCTTTGAGCTCAACTCACCCACAGGTCTCCAGGCACTGGTCGCATTGCATAATACCCAAAACTAAAAGAGATTATTTCCAACTTAAAAAAAAGCAAAACAAATAAACAAAATTAAAATAATTCATGTTCCCAGTTTCCTATTCATACTTCATGACTAGGGTTGACTATCCTTATTGGTTCTCACGTGCGTGGCAGGTGTGCAAAGCAATGTGCCAACTCTGTAGGTCGTTCTGAGTGTCCCGTGACTCCCCTCTAGAAGTCACTGAGTCACAAAACCCTGTCTCCTGGGGATACAGGGAGAGCTCTGCCCCAGGCTGGAATGGTCGCATTGTCTCCCTGGGGTTTGTATCAAGGTATAGAGATTCTAGAGTCTTTGATGACCTCATGGACCAGGAATTTGTGTTTACCTGGGGCAGCCATTTCCTTTAGCGAACACAGAAAAAAACCAGTCTGCAGCTATTCATAGAAAACAGAGAGAGAATGAGGGAGAGAGGGATTGCTTTGGTTCCTTATCTCTATTTCCTATTTCTACTTATCTGTGAGATCTGTTGCCTTTTCCGTGAAATGTTCTGGTACCCTCCTAATATTTTCTCTTTTCCTTTTAGTCTAATTTGAGTAGGTTTCCATTCCTTGCACTAGCCTACCTTTAAGACACATATTCCTCCTATGGCAAATCCTTGAGGATAGTGAGCATGTGTCATTCACTTCTTTAACTCACAGCTCCTAAAACAGGGCCTGACAGAGTTTGATAAGTGTTCCACTCAGAAACTCATTTGTTCAACTAATGACTAACATATAAATTTATTAACTTATTAAGGTGAACTGGAGAAAAGAAGAAGTTAGGAAATGTATCGTGTAGCACATGGAAAAGCTCTATGATTGGAAAACATTGTTCACATGTCCTTCAGATTATTTTTGAAGAAATGTGTCATGTGATGGATCCAGCCATCTGTTATCAGCTACCCTGCTCTCTCTGGAAAACTTCGATGTTTCACTTGGAGATCAGTTATTTTTCAAGGGGAAAAATATCAGCCTTACTTAAACGAGCCTAAGTCTAAGGATAGTTAATTGGAAGGATATGAGGAAATTTTAGAGACCCAAAGACATGAATTACAGCCTGATTTTGGGGACCAAAAGTGGAGACTGGAAAGACAAGAACACAGTCCATTCCGTACAACTGTTGGGGATTACATGAGTTCCCGGCTTTACCTCCCTGTGTGTGTCTGCTCCATTCTCTTCTGTGTAGACTGACTTCCTCTTTAATTATTCATCATGTCCCTTGCCAAAACTTCATCTTGCAAGTGCCTTTAGTTTTGCCTGGCCTGCCTCTAGTCCTGATTCTGAGACTTAATTTTAACTCAGTTTTCTTCAGTTTGACACATTCATCAGACCACGTATGATGAGATTTTTTTCTTCAAATCCTCTGCCAAGAGTATACAATCTTTGATTCTTTAGGTAGCTCTTATTCTTTTCTGAAGCCAAACCTTTTTGCAATTTAACTTTCAGTGCATCCTATGACACTAACTCCTATTTTATTTGAAGTGTGTAATTTAGATTGTACCATTTAGATTAGAGTGTCCTTTCATATGGGAACGCATTTCAAATGTTTAATATCAAAAAGTCAAACAGAGCCAATTTTGCCATTAGGATTTATTTGACTGGCAGGCCAGTGAGTTTTGTTTACACATCAAAAAAATGAAATCAGTGAAGATGGGAGAGCCTCAAAAGATTTTGAAGTTAAGTTTTGCCAGGAGTCAGTCTTAATTATTATCTAAATCTGTCCTGTTTCTACATCCTCTATTATGCTATTTGAGAAAGCAAAGCTTCTATTCCTGGCTTACAAACCTTGTTCCCTTTCCTGGTCTTTTAGTATTTGTCTCTAAGTTCCCTGCATAATTCTCTTCTAGACACCTTACCTTTCTCACAAATTTGTATTATTTCTGACATGATCCTTCACTTGGATTAAGTTGAAAATCTTGCAATAACTTCTTTTGTCATTTATTCATTTACTTAACACATATTTATTTAGCACCCACCATGTGTAAAGTGTAAAGTAGCTAACATAGGCTCTCCATAGAGAGAGCTGGTTATGCTCAAAGAGCTTGAAATCTCATTGCGAAATATTGTCTTCAGAGTCTTGCTCTAGCTGGAATCATATGAGGCATATGAGCAGATAATATGGAAGTTCAGTCTGGTTTATGCCATTCAGGGGAATGAAGGAACATTTAGACACATTTTGAGATTCAGTGTGAACCTTTTCAATAATACAGTTATATCGAAGGTGGCTTATACCATCAAAACCTCTAGATCTGAAGGTAAATGAAAATGTTTCAAGGCTTACCTTTAGAGGACCTAACATTTTTGAAGCTCTTGAAACCATACACTTGCACATGGCATGCTGTGGAAATGCAGTTTGTTTTAGAGTCGTAGCCCATCAAGGTGGGGACGTGCACACATTTGTCACCTGAAACTTGTCAGCCCTGCCAGTCTCTGAGTGCAGACGAGATCGCATTCATGCAAGCCCCAGTGGCCTCCTTCCACCATTCCCACTCACATGCAGAGGTTCCTCAACCCCTGAACTATTTCTTGTGTTCTGGGGTTGTGACTTATACACATGTGCCAAGGATCCATCCTGGCGGCTGTTGGCCTCTGCGGCTTGAAGTCAGTGCCCCCTGTCACAGCTGTAGATCCTTTTCCATTTCCATAGCTTGTGATGACTTCATGCAGCTAAGTCTGCCTGCGAGTCTGCCTTAAAATGAAGAGGCTGCTACCTCCCCTCCAACTGACATTCTTAGAGGATTCCCCCAGATGGCTTGCTTATGCTCCAATGAGTTACACTATCCACTAAGATTTACCTTTAGCCATTCATAACCCAGGACCGCCATCCCCACACCAGGATGGTACCTCCATCTAGGGGAGCTGCGTCACAAAGTGTTCAAATAAGTTACCACATTATATACAGAAACACGATTTCGTCCTGACCCTTGGCTCCGTTTCTGAGTCTGGCTCAGAATTTTTCCACCATATTTCTTTGTAGTCTGGCTTCTATTCTTTTCCATTCTCCACTTTCTTCCCCAACTACCTAATTCCACATGACATATATGACTAAATCTCAGCTCCAGCTCTAGCACAAAACCTTGCCATATTTTTTTTTAATGTAAGAATTTAATAGTGATTATTTTTGTTTTTTCTTTAACAGCTGCATTAAGGTGTAATTTCCATGTAATAAACTGCACATATTTAGGTTGTACAATTTGATTAAGTCTTGGCATTACATATTTAGACTTTGAATAAACTTTTAAATAACATTAAAAGAGGTTTAAAAGTATACACACAGTTGTAGGAGTGTGTGTGTGTGTGTGTGTGTGTGTGTGTGTGTGTGACCATTCGTGCATGCATATCTGTATAGGAGGCACTCAGAGCAGGCAAGGAACTTGAGGATCCAGACAGAGTCTGCAGGGCTGGTCTGACAGACTCACATCTATTTGAGCTATGAAACACCCAGAGAAGGAACTATCCCTTGGAAATAGTCAAGGTGTGAAATATTAATCCAAGGAACAGAAGTTTTCAAGGGACACTGTTAATTTGAGTAAAGCAAGGTGTCAGCTCTAAATTCCAGGGGAAGAAAGGGATACATTAAAAGGATTACAAGGCAAAAAAGTAAAAATGGTGGGATTATCCCAGCGATAGAATAGAAGTGCTATATTTTTGGCTAAGTTAAAACACAAGTGGAATGGCAAGTATTTTTCTCATTTCAGCAGGCACATTACTGAGTCATAAACCCAAACAGGGACTGACTACAAGTCAGAAGGCACTGAAAGGATTCAGGACATGACATCCCCCAAAATGCCCTTTAACATAAGGAGCTAAAGGCAACGGAGACAAGCAGACACAAGAAAAGCTTTCTGCCCTCCCCCTCTCTACCAGGAAAGGCAGGACAATTCTTAATCACCAGAGACAACTCTAGATTCATCACCAGCAGAGAAATCTACTTGACAAACCTTATTAATGAGCCCCTACCTTTCATTAGTTTCCCCATATATTTACCTTTCCATAGTTTGCTACCTCTAAAAGCTTTAAATACTTTTCTTTTACTTTGTCGTTTTTCTATAAAACTATTGTTCATCATTAAGACACTATTATATAAGCCCCAAGTTTTAACTTCCCTATTGAGTCATTCATCACTGTGGCCCATGTGTCTGTTTGATGCACATGTTAATAAACTTCTGTTTTGTTTTGTTCTAGTTAATGTGTCAGTCAATCTCAGGGCGCTGGCCGGAAAATCTAGGAGAGTAGAGGGAAAAAGAGTCAGAGAAATCTTATTGTAATACTACAATCTAACTACTACATGCCTCAGGCTGAGAATCCAAGGGTTACAAACATCTGTTTGGTATATTACATATTACTGCATATATATTGCCTTTATTTTTATTTATAGTAGGTTTTCCCCAACCCCCCATATTAGGGTTACCTTATATAGTCTTCTTATTGACTTTCAATATTTGTAGTAAAGCAGCAGAAATTCCTGTATTTATCACCTCTGGGTCATAGGCTACGGAGATGAGCATGTGGCCGGAGGGGAAGACAAATGACAAACATTAGTGCTGAGCTGAGAAGGATTAGATTAACCAGTTTCTTGGGTCACTTTCTATATGTTGATATGCAATTCAATTTGAACCGAAATGAAAACTAACTATTGCTATTTTACATCTTTAAAATATGTTCTGTAAACTATGGCAAAAAGAAAATGAATATTTTTGACTAAGAACACTAATCACATTTATTAACAACAATTACAGTGAGAATTAACAACAAAACATTTAAAATAGTGTAAATAAATTATTTGTAATCTAAAAGAGAAACAACTTTTTTGTTGTCTTAAATTATTGCAGAAATTAAAAATCTACATATTCCAAAAATAATATTCAGGATAGAAAGCCAGGAAGGGGTTAGTGAGATAACTGTTTGTCTACCATGTGCTAAGAATACCATTTATGTTATTATTTCACATATATTTTGCTTTGGCTTTTCATAACAACTTTATGAGCTAGCATTGTCTCTGCTGTGAGTGTAGTATCATGACCTCCATCGTGTATAAGCTCATTCTGAGCAAGCCAAGGTCAAAAAACATGTCCAAGCATGGATCGCTGGCAAATGGCAGATAAGGTATGCAGGCCCAAGTCTCCTGGACTCCAAAGTTCATTCTCTTTCCACTGTATTATGCAGCTAAATTATAGTTTGAGATAACAAAATCTCAAATCACACTCTTCAAACTGCCTTTTAGGAAAAAAGAATCACATAAGTTATTAAGTTGGTTATGCAGCAAATAGCATCTGAGCACATCTCAGCCTGAGTAATACATGGCATGTGAATATGTTAGGACAGGAAACACAAAATAAAAAATTCCACATGTAACGTAAAAACAATCCCCTCCTGCCCACCACTCACGCAAGTTTCAAAGACAAGAAAAATAAACGAATAAATATATTAAAATCACAAAATACATCCATATAATGTAATAATACTCAGCAATAAAAAGGAATAAACAATGATATATATACATCCAGTTACATGGATGAATTGTAAACATATTATACTAACTGAGAAAAGGCAGATACAACAGGCTACATACTTTACAGATCCATTGATATGGCCCTTCTGGAAGAAGGAGAACTAAAGGGGTAGAAATCAGATCAGTTGCAGTGACTGGAGATGGGGGGAAGGAAATTCACTGAAAGGGGCACAAGGAAAACTTTACAATGATAGAAATATTTTATATCTTGATTGGGTGGTTGTTACATGACTACATACTTCTTTCAAAACCCATAGAACTGTTGATTTGAAAGGATAAACTTTGCTGCATGTAAATTATCTCAAAAATCATGACTTAATTTTTAAAAAATCCAAAGCAAAAAGAATATATGGGTCTACAGAAAGGGAGATAGGTGGGGTAAAGTCTGGGCTACAGATATGCTTTCTGGGGAAGGAGCTGTGGTGGAAGTGGCTCTTAGGGTGCAATTTTAGGAAACAAAATGCCAATATTAATGCCACAATGTCTAGGAAAGGAAAAAAGAGAGACTAATTCTTCATATTGAATCACATTTTTAAAAGGCATTTTCAGTCTAAGCACATTTGGCTGCCTTGGCTAGAAATTGATTAAAGAAAACAGAAGTTTCCTTTTACAGTTAGTGGAAACAATACTTAAACATAAAGCAAATGCCTCATTGCAGAGCTAGGTAACCCCTAGGTTGTCTGAGCCGCCCCTCTTCCTCTGTTACTTCCATCAGTTCAAGGGTGCCTCCATGACAAGGCCATTTGAATGCAATTCAATCAACATTTCTGGGAAGATCTTGTGTTCTTTCTCAACTTTGCCTTCAACCAGCTTCTGAATTTTGTTCAGTGAGGAAAGGTCCTGTCTTCACACTAAATAGGTCCTGTCTCATTCAATCCAGCAGATGTTTACTGAGGAGCACCTGTTGTGGCTAAATACTGAACAGAAAATGGAGGTCGGACAAAACAGAAGTGCAACGCATTCTGCCTTCAGGAGGCGGGTCGTCAGTTTGTGAGGTAAGATCTGCTCATGCAATACAGGCCCGTGCTTGGACGTCCCCTGTGCCGGTCTGAGGGACTGGTGAGAGATTTCACGGGGAGGCAATTTTCATTCAGGATTGAGGAGCTAGCTTCACAAATGAATTACCTTAATGGAGGAGATTGATAAAGCAATGAGCCAGCCTCTGAAAGGAGGAGAGACAACTTTGATCACATGGAACTGCCTGTAAAACAGAAAACATTTTTTTGTTGTTGTTTTCATTTTTGTTTTTTTAGGAGTGAGCACACCAGGCCATCCGAGAGAACTACAGACATAGAAGGCAGGTATTTTCATCCCTATTTCAGAAGAGAAAACAGCCCAGCATCTTCTTCATGTGGAGGATGTGGCCGCGGAAGGTGCCAGCAGCAGGGACTGAGGAACCCTACAACAGCACCGCTTGATGACCACAAAGTTGAGCCAGAGTCGTGAACAGGAGGCAGCCCTTTGGAGATTCCAGAGAGAATTGGAGTTGGGGGGGGGCATTTTTAAGGGCCAGGAATAGGTACACTGCAGGTCACAGAACAAAGGGTTCAATACATCCAAGAATGTTTATAACTGTTAATGTGGGCCCAGTTTTAACCAAGGCCCAAGTGGGCCTGGACTAAGTGTACAGGGGTGAGTGCATATGCATGAAAAGAAAATGCAGTTAGTGCTATATGGATTGAGGCAGACTGCAATTACGGCAGGAATTCAGAGAAGGGAGAAATCATAGTAGGCCATACAGTAAGACTTCTTTGAGAAAGAGACTGGAGTTCAAGAGTCGACATATTTAACTCATGATTCTACTGAAAACATTTTCCAAAGAATTGTCAGAAAAGAATTTCCCTTCCATAAGAAGCATCTTGTGATAGCTCCTCGAGGGAATGGCAACTGCTTCTCAGTGTTCAGGTATAAAATTACTTGCATACAGTACATAATAAATGTCCATTAAATTAATATTTTAATAAATAATGTCAATTATTCTAAAGCAACGCACAGTTTTAGAGTTTTAAATGTTAGATGAGTCTTGAAAAATATGTTTATGATATATTATCAGTAACATATATTGAAGCATCTTGAAAAATATATTCAGTTTTTCCTTTGCATTTTCATAGAATTTTGAAGCTGGAATGGCTCTCAGAGATCCTTTCTGGTCTGAAGTTCCACTCATATAAGAATAAACTTTAAAAGTGATAGTAATCATGTTGATTATATTTGTAATACTATTTGAGTGGACATTATGAGTTGAATCACTCAATACCCCATTCTACTTGTCTCTTACTTCTGCTGTAGAGGTGGAGGTTAAATATTCTATTTCCCTTGAAATTAAGAACGGTCAAGTAACATTATGATCACCAAGAAGGTGTAGGTAGAAGTCTGCTGGGAGGAAGGAATATGGGGAAATCTTTTATGATTCTGATTTTTGTTTAAAGAAGGACAGACTGGCTTTCTACCTACTTTCTTCCAGTTTGGAACACCAATGTCATTCCAGAGAGGCAACGAACTGGCTTGTGACTGATGCTAGCAAAAAGGCCAAGAGAACAGAGACTCCACGAACTGCCCGCGATATCACTGAACCACAGCAGCAGTCCAAACTGTCCAGCATTGGGCTTATGGTCATGTCAGAAAATTAAACCCATTGCTTTTTAATTTTTTGTTAAAATAATTAAGCATTTTAATTAAAAAAATACATCTTCTATTGTTTGTAGGGTTCCTTTCCTATTTGAAGAATGCTTTCTAAAATAAAAATCTTTTAACATTTATTTAATTTGACTATTAAATGTTACCTCTTCTATCTTATGTATATTATTATTATTGCCATTTGAAGGTTTTTTATTTGGCTAGGATGATTTTTCTTTCTTTCCCCCAAAACAAGCCCATGGGTGGCGTCTTTTGGAGTCTTGGAGTATCCGGTATTTCTCCGTTTCATATTAGTGGATGAATGAGGCCTGAGCTGGGATTCGAAAGTCATTTTCAAGTCTGTTTTCTCATTTGCCATGTTACAGATGAGAAATCTGGAGGGTGGTCTAATTCTTTCCCTTTTGCACACAGTATCTTCCTCTCCTGGGAACCTTACAAGATTTTCTCTTCATTTTGGAATTCAGAATTCCACTAGATCATGGTTGTGCCCTTTAAAAAACAATCCTGATTGGAACCTGGCGAGCTTCTTTCATCTGAAAATTCTAGACTTTTTTCAGTTCAGAGAAATTTCTTTCTCCTTTCTCCTTGGTCATCGCTTCACCCCCACCTGCACCTTTCCATCCCACCGCAGCTCTGGGTGTGCTGGGTCTCCTCGTCCGTTGTTTGTTCCTGAGAGCACTGCCTGCTACTGTCCCCCATTTCATTATCATCCTTGAGCTGCTGGCTTTCTGTCAACATCTAAAAAAATCCTAAAAAAAAAAAATTTTTCCTTTCTTCCTTTTTGTTGGATGAGTTTTGTTGAGGTATAGTTTCCATATCATAAAATTCACTAATTTTAAGAGTGCAAAGTGAGGAGTTTTAACAAATGTACAGTATCGTAACTCAGCACAATCATGATGGGAGCTTTTCCATTGCTCCAAAGGACTTCTCTCACGGCCATTTGCAGTCAGTCCTCTCCCCCCAGTCAGCCACAGCGGCCACTTATCTGCTGTCTCTCACTACAGTTTCACCTTTGTAAAGTTTTGTATGAATGGAAACATCCAGTAGGTGGTCTTCAGCCTAATGCATTTGAGATTGAACTGTATTGTGGAGTCTCAGGGGTCAAGAGCGTTCAGTAGCGGCAGGTGGTGGTTAACTCTCAGTTTAGAAAGCTCTGAAGTGAGTTTTCTGTTACATGATGCCAAATACATCCTTAAATGAACACTTACTTACCCCAAATACAGCTTTTATTTTGGAACGCGTGTATGAAAATATTTATACTTTTTTATGCAAATGTGAGGTGATTTGTTTTAGTGTTTTGATTTATGATATTTGGATATTATGGCTTTGATATTGTTAAAAGCTTTGGGGAAACTTTAAAGGTACTTTCAAAGATGGAATTCTTCAAAGTCTCAATTTCCCACCCTCTATTTAAAAATTATTTTTACCATTTTCTAGTTTGTGTCTTAGGTGGTTTTCCCATAAGTAAGCCTGCTGATGTTGAAATATAGTTTTCATTTAAAACATTTGCCCATAAGCATGGTAAAATAAAGATAAAATAAAAATTAAATTAGACCTTAAATAAGTAGTACCAATTTCTTGACCTATGGCAGCACCGTACAGGAGCTACTAAATTCTTTGTAAAATGCATGCTTTCATTTACAAACTCATAATTCCATCAAGAACCTACTTGTTTCATCACTATGAGATAAGATAGATGTAAAATGCATCACAGCTATGGTGTATTTTATGTTTGCACTGTCATATGCTGTCTTCATTTTTACAATAATTTATCATATAGTAATGATTCTAACATTGCTATAATTTTCTTAATGGGATTTTTAATCTTTTGGGTAAAACACTCACCTGAGAGTCCTGAGAGTTAGTAGAAGGGAAACACATTGAGAGGCATTAGCTGGAGAGGCAATTTTAGATACTAAAATAAGGAGACATAAAAATTAAATGAAGTATTACTTTGCACAAGAGGTAGTAAGTTGATGGAATTCATTACTCTAAGATATAATTAATAGGTTAAAGAAGACTTAGGTAAATGCACCTGACACTTTAGTTAAATGAAGAGCTAATATTAGAACTTGAAATATAGCAACATGCATTCAAAAAGTTGGCACTTGTCAGAAACAGGGCAGGGCCTGCAGCTGGAGTAGCGAGAACTTCACTCTTGGAAGAGTGTTATAAAGAAGTTTCCAGTACTGGGTGACTTTTACACTGTCTCCAAATCTACAAGTCTATGGTTCGTGACCACATTGTATGCTCATAGTTTTCCTCCTAAAGAGATACAATAGATAAAGAAAATTTTACTCAGTGTATCAGTTCTTGCATTCATTCAATAATAAATATTTACTGAGTGTCTGCTATGTGCCAGGTGCTCTAAAGATAGATGTGTGTCCTGCTTCATCTCTCTGTTTTTATTTCTCTCCCTGTGACTTCTTCTCAAGTCCCTGCTGCTGGGAGAAATGGCTTTGGAAACAGCTAGATCTTGGTTTTAATTCAGCACCACCACTTACTAGCATTATAACCTTGAACCCTAGCCCCTAAACTCCTTGAGACTCAGTTATATCATCTATAAATCAGAAATAGTCATAACACCACCATTTAGTGTTATTTATAGGATTAAAAAGCATAATGTTGGAGAATTTCCTAGCCCAGTGCCTGGCACCTAGGATGTGGGCAATAAATGTTAGCCTCCTCCCTTTTTCTCCTCTCCTCATAGAAAAAGTCTCTTCACCCATCTCCATCAGTTTCATGCAAAACTATCTACTTTGCATGTCCCAGTTGTAAATTCCTTGCAGAACACAAATGATCCTCTTTTTAAACATATAACTCTTCATTCATGAAGATGTGGCTCATCTTAGAAGATGGAAAACAGATGTGCTGTCAAACAATACACTAATTGGAATCTTTGCAGAATTGCCTGCTTTACAATGATGAGGCATGAAAAAGGGGAAGGAATGAAAGAAGAGTTTGAAAAGAAGTGAAAAGGAACAAGAGATGGTACTGGATGTAAATAGGAGATCTGAGAGTAAAGGAAGGAAGAAAAGAGAAAACAAGAGACTCAGCATGGGAAACTAAGGAGCCCAGGGCATTTCATCAAGGATGGGTGCCTGGCTAACTTGTAGCTCCACTAATTACACTCTGAGGGCCAGTTCTGCAGGCTATTCTTTACTGGGTTGAGGCATTTCCACTCTTGCCTTTGGAAGACTGTTCAGGATTGTGGTATCTAATGAATTCATGCCACACAAACTGGGTGGAAAGATACTACAAAAACAAAAAAACAGCTGAGTGAAGTGGAAGCTAAAGACCAAACCTGCAGATGTTTCAATGCTGCTTTTATTTATTCAAGCCGGTACTTGCCAAATAGTAACTAGGGCCCTGGTGCATAACCAGACTGCTTTTATCTGTGAAGTGGCTGAAAGCCTGGGTGCCTACAGACAATGGTGTCTGACATATTATTCCTGCCCCCGAGGGAGGAAGTGGAACATTGTAACTGGAATCTGTGCAGGTCAGGGACTCTGCACACTGATTTAAGACTCAAGTCTCAGAGTGGGATGACTCCATGATTCTACTCTAATCCACAGAGAAGTTTCATGTCAGGTACCCATGAATTCTTCAAAATCTGCAGGACATCAAAGTCAATTCATGTATAAATCTAGGATCTCTACCAATTTAGCAATTCCAGGAGTCTCCTTTTCCCTTGCAAGAGAAGAATCTTCCCAAGTCTGGAGTTGCACACATTTTAAGTTCATTTTATTTAATATTAATACAGCCACCTACAGTTCGGTTATGGTTACTGTTTGATGCAGCATCTTTTTCCATCATTTTCCTTTCAACTTATTTGTGCCTTTGAATCGAAAGTGTGTCTCTTTTGGAGGGCATATAGATGGACCTATTCTTTTATCAGTCTGACAATCTCTGCCTTCTGGTTTGAAATTAGACTATTCACCTTTAATGTAATTGTCAATATGGCTGGAGTCACATTTGCCATATTACCTTCTGTTTTCTCTTTGTCTCTTATCTTGTTTCTTCCTCTGCTCCTTCTTCACTGACTTGTTTTTGTTAATAACTTGTATATAATGATGTCAGATCTGGTTCTGGCAAAATTCTTTCTCTCTCTAGGATTGTTAGTGAAATAACCTACTTGTTTTGACTGATGTGCAAGGCCACATTTACTATCATCCTTAGTAAGATTATTTTTTCCATCCTTTCCCATCCACTTCTTGCTCTCTGTCCCACCCTACTCCTGTTTGAAGGAGTAGGTAAAGAGGTAATTCAGAGAATTCTAATGTGGTATGTGTATATGTGAGAAATGATCATTAACTTAGAATGTGAGGGGGGTACTTTTTTTTCTTATTGTCAGCTCCAGAGTTAAGGGAAGGAATTTGATGGCTATCACCCTTTAATACTAAAGAAAAATTAAGAAATACAATGCTTAATTTAAAAAAGTACAGGGTACCATGTTCTCCGTGATAAGAGATGTCAAAATGGAAATATGTAATAAGTAAATATGAATGCCCAGATAAAAGATAATTTAATGTTAGTAATTTCTGGTGCTAGTGTAGTGACTGTTTTTAAATAATTTGTTGTTTTTCAATTTTTTAAATGTGAATGTACTCCTTTACCATAAATGAATTTTTTTCTGATTTAAAAATTGATACTCATTTATTAAATTCAAATAATATAATTCTTCTAAAGAAGAAAATAGGAATTACCTTCAATCTTTTTAATTCTGTTTGGTGAACATCTGTCCTGACATCTGCTTATGATTATCACATTAATTTTATAATCAGGGTAAATAAAGATATTACCAAGGATAAGAAAGCAAATGTTGTACCTATGCTCTAGACTGACGAATAATAAATCCTGATGTATTCCATTTATCTTCTAGTGAATATATCCAGATTCTTTCTAATACCTCTATTGTGTTCTCACCTTGGGCTAAGGGTAAAGTGGGGGAAGATCTACTTATCTCACCACGAGAGAGGAAAGACAGGGCCCTAGGGACATGTAGTGCCACAAAATGGCTACAGGACTTTATAAATAACCTCTTCAGAGTTGAGTCTATTTCTTCTGTAAAAATACCTCCCTCACTTACCTATGGCATAGTTCAAAGGTGAAATCTTTTGCAAGATTAACATGTAGTTTTACTGCTAAAACTTCTTCTTTTATTTTCTTCTGGCCCTTATATATAAATTTTATTTCTTTAAACTAGCTATTGAATAAAGAACATAACTATTTTACTTCATAGTATTTTTATTTATTTCACACTATGTGGTCCAATCTGTTATTATGTAGCAGATAATTTATTATTAAAACATCTCATTAGGAGCAGATATATAGTAATATGGATTCTGTGGTTTTTGCCTCAAGTTTGCAAGACTCATCACATTGGCATACCGTGTCCAGGAAATACCGCAGACAGACTTAATTTGCTTTTTGTTTTTTCCTTCTAGAGCATCAAAGTGAAAACGTACTAAGGAGCTAAAAAAAGTTGGAGCTTTAGAAGAAATATTAATTTTGGATAAAATTTATGGCCTTAAAATCACAGAAATCACATTCTTCTTTGAAAGAGTCATTAAAAAAAATTTAACACATAAGACAGGATGATCATTTACCTTGACGTAAAATACACAGCTGATGCACCAGATAAGATAGAATTATGCAAAAATACCAAACCTCTGACCTCAAATCTGTGTACAGGATGCACCATACATAGAACATTCAAAGCTTTTTAAATCTGTCAGCTATTTCTAATTATATCAGCTTTATGACTGTTAACTGATTTCTTTTTAAAAATGGGTTTAAATTAGGTATCTTGCAGAGTCAACAAAGATTTTGCTTCTTTGTTCTTTAATGTGATCAAAACATTTTCTTCTAATGAGTGTGTCCAATAGAAGTCTTGTAGAAATGAACATACCTTTCAGCTATTCATTTTTATGAGAAGCAATACCATAAATACACTGTATGTTAGAGCATGCTAAAAGTTTATTGGAGTGAGTATAATAACATGTTGCAGGGCAGTAGTTATTATATACAATACTGTTCCTATTAATAAAATGCATACAATTCTTTACACTGTCCATTAACAATTTTACAACCTCACAGTAGTAATACACAGTACACAATTCTCCTTACAGGCCAATGCTTCCCAATAAGGAAGGCAGTGCTGTGTTGTTGCATCCTGAATAAGGGCAGAGGGTGTCTCAGAAATTAAAACTAAGGGTTGGGATGTCCTGTGTGAAACGATTCTAGATGAAAAAGGTCTGAGCTTTTGCTGCTCCAAATGATTGTTTTTACTTGGTCCCAAAGTGTGTTCAACTCCAGAAGACTAGCCCTGGTTAATAGACAGGTAAGGATATACTTTTAACTCTTATTTAATTCACTACTTAATGGTGCAAAGTACATGTGTTAGTACTGTGGGCTGATGGGGTCTAAGGGGGCTTACAGTATTTTGAGGAGTAAGGGTGTATACATCAAAGATAAAGAGCTTCATTTCCTCCTCCACCTCCAATTATTTTCTGCCTCTCAAATGCAAGATGCCTCAGGGGCAAGACAAAAAGATTGCGACCTGGCAATGGACCAATGATGCTCTGATCTCTCAGAAAGCTGTGAGGAGGTTCTGTGTGGTGGCTCCCTTCTGCTTGGCCACTTTATGGAGGAAAGGAACAATCATCTCAATTTCCCCAACGAATCTCTCTTTATCTCTTAAAAAACAGGGATGGGGACAGGAAGCAGGGACATACTCAGGAGGATACCTAGCGTCCACTCTGTGTTATTTGGAAGACTTTCTTTTTGATTTGGGATCTTTTCTTAATTGAGGCATAATTGTCATACAACATTATATTAGTTTCAGGTGTAAGTTTCCTTTTAAAAAATTTGTCCCCAATCTATATGCACAGATCAAACTGAAATAAAGATTAAACACTGAGTCTCCGCCTTTTGCAGAAGAGCTCCCAACATTCCGGACTTACTCTTTTTCATAAAGATGTGACTCGAAATATGGTGAGATCAAACATAATCGTAGTTAGGAATGTCATTGGTCCCTAGTTCATTTCTGTGATTTCTGTGGTGTATCAGATAATTAAAGGATTTCCAAATCTCAACTCACCAGTAGACAAAGTGCTACCACTCAAGGTCATGCAAGGGCCAAAGGCCTAGCAGGCCCTGCCACGGAAGCCCCAAATCCGACCAAAGCATCCCATTATGCAGCTGAGAAGAGAAGAAACCACCGGGAAGGCAGAAGACAAGAGATACCCAGCAAGTGGGCTTAGCTCCTGCACCTGCTCCTCGAGGCGCTGACACTCTCCCGCCTGCAGCGCTGTGGTGGGAGGACAACACAGGGCCGTCTTACAGTCTTAGGTAAAGCTCTGAACTTGTTAGCTATTAAGGTGTGTATGTGTGTGTGTGGGGGGGGTTCTTTGATATACTTAAAAAGGAAAAAAAGCTGATCTGAAAGCAGGGTGTCCAACATCAGAAGTGATAACTCATCCTTGCATATTTTTGGGTATTGCAAAATTTCAGCAAGAAGTTCTTATGTGTGTATCTGCTGTGGGGGTGCTGAGCCTGGGACGTAGTGGATTCAGGGGTTAAGCTCGGGCCCTTTATAGAGGCAGGATATCTACTCCCATCAGTTAAGAACTGCATCCCCTGGGTGCCAGATGTTGTAGGGGACAATGCGGCCAGTGCTTAAGAGCCTACATACATACATTCCTTACATTTCCTCAAGTGGATGGGTAAAGGCTGTTACCTGGAATTTTTAAAATCGAGGTTAAGTTTTAATACGGGAATCAAAAATACCGATTTGTTCACTAGATTACAGTGCTAGATGTTAGCTCTGTTTATATTGCCCTGCATAAAATGTTGCACAACAGTGCCTCCTCTTGGGAAACGGCAGCATTCAGCCTTTCCGAAAGTGCTGCAGAGTTAACATCCAAAGGCGGCTTCAGAAGTTCTGTGTGGGAGGGATTTACGGGCAGCAGTCTGACTGGGTTGCCCAGTGCACTCACCTTGAAGTTGTTTGTATTAAAAAATCTTTTGTTTACAGTTAAATTGCAAATTTTAGTTAAAAAATAGCATCCATTGGAGGATGTTAAAGCCCTTATTTCCATGTATTGGGTCATTTCTCTGGGTGAGGATAGGGATTGCGGGGAGCTGATGGAGACCCACGGAAGGCAGCGTCCTGCCATCGCCCCGCCAGCCTCAGCATACTTGCTGGTAGTGTCCCATAAAGGCTGGCAAATCTTGACAGATGTTCCATCTCTGAAGCACATTTCATTGTATCCCTACCTGATCATACCATACCAACTCTTTAGAGTGTCACAGAAGAATGGGGACTGAAATCCTGTATAAATGATCAACCCTCTGAAGCTAGGATTCACAGCAAACAGAGTACATGCTTCAAGCAGATTTTTCTCCAGCCAGTAGTCTTCTCAAAAACCTCCCTTGGGGGAGACAACTACAGGAGGGAGACTTGAGAAATATTGAAAATAAACAAAGGTGGAGAGGATGCTATTTTTTTTAATGATTTATCAGAAGCCTCTTTATTTGAACAATAATGTGACTGCGCCTGGCCCATGAACCACGCTCTGAGTCTGGTCTCTCCTAGTTTTCTCAGCATTGTGCAAAGCAAGACAATTAATTCACATGGAGCAGGTGACAACATGTTTGGCAAAGCCATTGCCCTGTGTAAAAGCACACGGCATGGGAGCTGGCAGGGCAGCCATTCATGCTGTGCAACGGAGGCCCTTCCAGGATGCCTAGAGAGGATACAGGCAGAGCTTCTCAAAGCCTGTACAAGCCAGCTTTACTCAATCTCTGTGCAACCACCTTTTGCTTTTGGTGCCAGGATTTATTTTCTAATTGAGCCTACACACTGGTTTTATAAAAAGAAAAGGTATATATACCTATATATTTGTACTTACAGGTAAAATTATTATGGTTAAGTAAGCATCAAATTTCATAAAAATATCTCATTTCAAGCACTTATGACACAGAAAATTAAGAGACTAAATTGCCTATGAATCTAGTACTCAGAGAAAATAACTGAACAAATTGGATCACTGAGGTTCATATTGGATCACAGAAATTGCAAATATTTACAAAGGATGGCCTTTCACAGTATGGCTCCCGGGCTCAGAGTCCATAGGGCAAGTGAAACAGCTTCTCTGTCGCTGTGTAAGTAAGTCTGATTTTCACCACATGTCACCTTTTATATTTTCTTGCTTTCAACTCCTTCCTTCTCCGGCAAGTTCACATCATTTTATTAATATTAAAGGAAGGCTATAATTTTAGAAATTGAAATTGAAGAATGGGAAGCTATGTAGGATTATGTCTACTGGGCTTGAGATTAGCACTTAAAGCATAATTTGAAATGATTATATTGTGTTTGCATATAGGTGTAATATATATATATATATATACAACACATTATGCCTATTTATCTACCATCTATCTCTCTATCATCTATCATCTCTATCAATTATCTATTTATTATCTGTCACCTGTCATCTATCATTGTCATCCAATCTATCTCAATGGTGTGCTGAAACCAGCTCATGCTGATTCACGGGAGCTGACAGACACATTTTCAGGAGTTCTGCGAGCTGGTTGGGGTTATGTTTGTAATATGAAAGAGACTATGGTAAGACTGTTTAAACAATTGGCTAACGATACAAACTGGGGATTTTTCCCTCCTGGAGAGCCGGTTTTAAAATAATTTACCAATATACCATTGTAGATTTGGTCTGAAAAGGGACTTCATACTTCACAGTGGAAGCAAATATCAATTTAAAAAATACCGAGGTTAAATGAAAAATTTTGGCAATTTAATTTAACCAATAACCTCATAAATAGTCTTAAATATCATTCACTTTTCTAATGAATTATTTTAAAACAAAGTGATAGAGTTTAGTATATTTTTTAATCATTTATTGTGTTTTAGAAGATTTATATAAAGCTAATTTAGGATATCTCTTGACTTATTAATCAAAGCCTCTACATTTATGTTTTATAGTTGCAGAATTTTACACTAAAGTTAAATATTAATGAAAATGAAAACTAGATGCAAAGGGGATGAATCAACTTTTCTTGTTTGTATAGCTTTTGTGTGTTTATTTTTGTAAACTGTTTACAAACCTCTGAGGTATTTTGTATTCAATTTGTGTCTGTACATGTGTGTGTGTATGGACGTGTTTGTACACACACACAGACACCCAGACACATACCCACATAGGCCTCAACAAATTACAATATTAGGAAAATGTGGTCTCGGGTTCATTAAAAATCCACTTAAAAAGAAGATGGAATGACTTACATTAAAAATTATGCCAGGCTTATAAGCAGCTATTTGATCTGGTCAAACAGCTCTTCCTCTTTTTTCTAAAAAGCTCAAAATGCCATTGTTTCTACATTTCCCTTTGGGTTCACAATGTATTTAGTTGAAATATGCACTCTCCTGGTTTAGTGACTGCTTCACCTAGCAGGCACAGAGGCCAAGTGTGGTCTGTTAGGTTTATTTCTAAGATGTGCTGAGACTGGAGCAGGCTGAGCAGTGGAGTTGTGCAACATGGTGACTGTGAATACAAGAGACCTGAATTTTGTTGGGCAAAGAAAGGTGGAAAGGATGATCTCTGCACCTGGAGAAAGACAGTGGGAACGAAGGAGACTATGAGAGTGGACCTTCCCGAACAATGACAGGCCAGCAGGAGGATACCAAAGCTCCGGGAAGATTTAGCTTTTCTTCTAGCTACTGATGACCCCAGCACTCCCCAGGTGCATCAGGATCTTAGCTGTAGATGTGGGGAGCCATGAGGTAGGCTGACTCTGAGTCTTCAGATAATTCCTTGGAAATTAGTTTAAAAAATTAAATCCACGGCACTTAATTTTTCCGTTGATTTGCTGTTTTTGTGATGGAAGTAGAGCCCAGGACTTTCTGGATAATTACAGGTTTTGGTCTTGTGATGGTAAATTGGGTGGAGAGATAGAGTTATTGCAGAAGTATCAGCAAATTTTATAGCAGTAGTTCACACGTGCATATACTATACATTCATTCATTGTTATTTTTCTAAGAAATGGAACAACCTACGAGCTTGTACTACAGTAGAGTCCAATGCACCATAACAATTACTTCAAAAACAAAAGAGCTCATACAGAGGTGTGATATCTTTCTACTGGGGTGAGGTTTCGAAACTGAAATACTTTAAAATACATTTTTGGAGTTCTATTTAAATATTGATATGCCATACTCAAAATGCAGTGGCTTCTTGGTAAAACACAATACTGAAATGGAATAGTGCCTTTTCATAAAAATAAGAAATGTGTTTGGAAAATTAAATACCTCTAACAAAAATTAAAAATAAACATACTCTCACAGCTTGAGGGTTTGAATGAACCATGTACCAAGGAGTTGGGAAAACTCCTACTTTTGGTTACATCCTGGGACCTCTAACGTTCAAAAGCTGGCCAGCAAGATTACTTTAGCATTTCAGTGGCATCTGTCTATGCTGCTATGTTCCATTCCGAAACCATTTTAGCATATCCCACACACAACGTGGCTTTTCATAAAAATCACTGTTAGGCTACACAAAACTGTATTTTTTCAGTATAAAAGAATTTTGAGTTTTAGAGCTCACTATCAAAATTAAGTATGTTCTGTAAAAGCTTAAATTCATCCATTCTGTGCATTTGCTTTTAAACAAATATATTTCGATTTTCCATCCTAGATAGAATTTCAGCTCAACTGCACTATTTTCCAAACACTCTGGAAAGAAAACTTTCCAAGTACAGAACCCAATACAAAGATGCTGACTGTACACTCTGTGATTCAATTCAATTTTCATTCCATATTGTATATAGACTCTATCTGGGAAAATTTTCTCATTTGAATAGGGGAAGTGATCTTTTCCAGGTAATTCCTTTCTTGGCATTTACAAGTGTTGACTGGCAGGCTGAATGTGGATATACATCAGAATCAATGGAAAAAGCTTAGTTTATACTGTTTTTAAAGTAAATGGTTCAATGATCATAAAAATCTTTTTATGCATTCCTTAAATACTTTGAATGATTTAATATATAATAATATTTGTACAGGTTACTCATCTTCTAAACAGTTTATACTTCTGCTTAAATACTCAACAAAAATGAGTGATTATTTAAAATATTTTTCATCATTTTATAAAATATATCTTTGTAGTATTATTTTTGGATCTTGCTTGACCTGTCATTTTCTAAGTGATTATCCCTGATGGATTACAGAAAGTTATGTGACTATATTTTTAATTGAATTTTACAAATTTCCTGTCACATATTTGAGGCAAACCTGAGGATAGACCATTGAATAATGATTATTTTTTCCTCTTGTAAAATATTTCATTTCTCCATTTTCTTCTTTAATGGTCTTTTGAAGAATCCAATCTGTTGAGAAAATACCAAACATAACATAATTAATTATTTGAATTTAGGTAATACACAGTAATCTCCTTAGATAAAATTTACTTTAATACTATGCAAGTTCTGGCAATACAAATAATTAATAAAATTGAAAGGTATTTTTTTCATTGACTTATTAAGTTAGATTAAATATCAAGAAATGACATTTATCAAATTACTATTTCATCTTTAACTTTTCTGTTGGCTAAATATATCCTATCTCCTAGTAAAAAACTAGTTTATGTGGTGAACTAACTTAGAAGGTTCTGGGAAAATATACTGGGACACATGCAATCAGTAGTTAGCTGGCACTGTCTTTACTTTGTCATCATGCTTTTGTTTCAGGGATGTGTCAGAGAAATTTCCATCAAATAACCAACGGTCATAAATTGAGGTCATTAGGGCTGGTAGGGAATCTGGTAGGGGCACTGTGGCTAAGGGGTTGGAGAGATTTCTGAGTTGTCTAGTTTAACTTTAAATGTATCAGAACATCTGCCTATATAAGCTTGACATGAAGAGCCTCTTGAAAACATCCTGTGTCATTTGGATATGAAAATGAAGTCACTGATCATTTGAAAAATCTCACATGGGGGTGAATGTGGGTCACTTTTCATTATATGTTGTGATTGGGCATCACAAAAACAAGTGCTTTATTTATTTTCTATTATACAGAATAATAAAAAAATAAGTAAAGGGTTTGGAAGGGACCTTTGCAATACCCTAATCAAAAATGGGTATTTAAAAAAAAGGAAATTAAGGGTCATAGAGAAGTTTTTTTTTAATGTATATATTAAAAAAAACTTGACAGTGGATTATAGTAGTTCAAGCAGACAGTGAGATAATTCTTTTAAAGTATGGTACCTTCATATCATTTCATCATGGAGTTATGGTAAGTTATGCAAGGGAATTATATATTTTTTAAAATGACTATTGAACATTTGAGGGCTTAGAGGGGATAAATGGTCAAAAATATGCAGTTTTTAATGAGAGAACTTTCACTGAGGGTTTTGTGTTTTCCACTGTGCTAGAATCTAGTTGGTGACAGATGAGAAAAAGGTCACAACACAAATGACCACGAAAAAGCATACTGTCTTCCTTAGAATGCCAGTTCTCCTACATGCCTCTGGCCTTTTCCTTTGCACCAGCTATAAAACTTCTGGATTCCCAAACCATTCAGCCCTTCACTTTTTGCCTGCATGTCCTGAATTGAAAATAAATCAGGTATTAAAGATGGCGGCATGAGAGATGAGACAGAGGCTTCCTCCTAAAATCACATATAATAAGAAAATACAAATAATACAACTAATACTAAAAGAGCAACAGGAAAGAGGACTGCACCAAACTGAATACACCTGGAAAAAAGAATAAACCTCACAAAACAGGGTAACGTACCAAAGCCATGGCCTGGTGGGACACAAACCCTTTCCCCAGCCCAGCTCACCGGCAGGAGGAAGAGAAACAGAGCAGGGAGGAAGTGGGACCCTGGGACTGCTGAATATCTAACTCCAGAGACCTGCTCTGGGACCACAAACCTACATTTCATGGTGCTTGCATGATACCCTCATGATTGCGGGGTTGGAAAGCTAAGACAGGCAGAATTCCTGGAGAGAATGAGATTCCAGCTGCTCGTGGAAAGCAGGGATCCACATCTGGCTGCTTTGGGATGGAGAAAGGTGGGCAATCTGAGAGACTTCCTAAAACCAAGAGGGCTGCTAAAGGGGCAAGGATTGCACAGAGCTTACTGCTCAGGAGAAAGGACAGGTAGACAAAATTGTCCAGGTGCACTCTTCCCAGCAGGTTGGGACCTTTCATGATCTTCAGGTGTTCCAGCTCCCTGGCTGGCTACAGAGCCCCAAAGATCCCCTCCTTGATACGCAGCCTACTGAGCCTTTCTCCCAGCCAGCCCCGCCTAGCTCAGAAACTGGCAAACCCTACCCTGGCATTAGGCCAGCCAGAGGGAAGCCCTGTCTACAGCAACTACAAAGGCAAAGCATAGAGGCTTATACCTGTGTGCTCGGCCCACTGGTTCTGGTAGTAGAGACAGGCAAAGCAGGCAGGAAGCAGGAAATAGCTCTTTCCTCCCCCCAGGCACCAATATCACTCCCCTGCGACCCCTGACATTGCTTCAGGGCCTGAGAAGCTCCAGAGAGTAGAGCTTCTAGGCACTAGAGGGCACCATATACAAATATAAAACGCCAAAGGAACCTGGTTCAAAGTAAAAATATGAATACAATGCCTGAGAAAGAGTCAAATGAAATGACCCTCATGAATCTGCACGAAAGGGAGTTCAAAATAAAAATCATTAACACGCTCATGGAGGTACAGAAAAATATTCGAGAACTCAGGAATGAATTCTGATAGGAGAGCCAATCATTATGGAACACAGTATCAGAAATGAAACATACAATGGAAAGTTTTAAAAGCAGAATACATATGGTGAGGAGGCAATAAATGAAATAGAAATTAGAGAAGAGGAATACAAAGAAGCTGAGGCACAGAGAGAAAAAGGATCTCTAAGAATGAAAGATGATGAGAGAACTGTGTGATCAATCCAAACAGAACTATATTCGCATTGAAGGGGTACCAGAAGAAAAAGAAGAGAGAAAAAGGGATAGAAAGTCTCTTTGAGGAGGTAACTGCTGAAAACTTCCCCAATCTGGGGAAGGAGATAGTCTCTCAGGCCATGGAGATGCACAGATCTCCCAACACAAGGGACCCAAGGAAGACAACACCAAGACATATAGTAATTAAAATGGCAAAGATCAAGGATAAGGACAGACCATTAAAAGGAGCCAGAGAGAGAAATGAGATCACATACAAAGGAAAGCCCATCAGGCTATCATCAGACTTCTCAGCAGAAACCATACAGGCCAGAAGGCAGTGGCATGATGTATTTAATGCAATGAAGCAGAAGGGCCTTGAACGAAGAATACTTTATCCAGCAAGGTTATCATTTAAATTTGAAGGAGGGATAAAACAATTTCAAGATAAGCAAAAGATGAGAGAATTTGTCTCCCACAAACCATCTCTACAGTATATTTTGGAGGGACTGCTATAGATGGAAGGGTTCCTAAGGTTTAATAGCTGTCACCAAAGGTAATAAAACCACAGTAAAGAGAGTAGAACAGTTAATTACTAAGCAAATGAAAAATTAAATCAACTATTCCCAAAGTCAGTCAAGGGATAGACAAAGAATACAGAATATGATACCTAATATATAAAGAACGGAGGAGGAAGAAAAAGGAGGAAAAAAAAGAACTTTTAGATTGTGTTTGTAATAGCATTTTAAGTGAGTTAAGTTAGACTCTTAGATAGTAAGGAAGTTAACAGTGAACCTTTGGTAACCATGAATCTAAAGCCTGCAATGGCAATAAGTACATACCTATGGATAATCACCCTAAATGTAAAAGGTCTGAATGCACCAATCAAAAGACAGAGTCACTGAATGGATAAAAAAAACAAGACCCATCTATATACTGCCTACAAGTCACTCACTTTAAACCCAAAGACATACACAGACTAAAAGTGAAGGGATGGAAAAAGACATTTCATGCAACTAATAGGGAGAAAAAAGCAGGAGTTGCAGTACTTGTATCAGACAAAATAGACTTCAAAACAAAGAAAGTTACAAGAGACAAAAATGGACATTACATAATGATTAAGGGGTCAATCCAACAAGAAGATATAATCATTATAAATTTCCGTGCACCCAACACAGGAGCACCTACATATGTGAAACAAATACTAACAGAATTAAAAGGGGAAATAGAATGCAATGCATTCATTCTAGGAGACTTCAACACTCCACTCACTCCAAAGGACAGATCAACCAGACAGAAAATAAGTAAGGAGACAGAGGCACTGAACAACACATTAGAACAGGTGGACCTAACAGACATCTACAGAACTCTACACCCAAGAGCAGCAGGATACACATTCTTCGAATAGATCATATCCTAAGCCACATAAAGAGCCTCAGTAAATTTAAAAAAGATTGAAGTTGAACCATCCAGTTTCTTAGACCACAAAGATATGAAACTAGAAATAAATTATGCAAACAAAATGAAAAATCCCACAAACAAATGGAGGCTTCACAACATGCTCCTAAATAACAAATGGATCAATGACCAAATAAAAACAGAGATCAAGCAATATATGAAGACAAATGACAACAATAATTCAACACCACAAAATCTGTGGGATGCAGCAAAGGCTGTGCTAAGAGGAAAGTACACTGCAATACAGGCCTACCTCAGGAAAAAAGAACAATCCCATATGAACAGTCTAAACTCACAATTAACGAAACTAGAAAAAGAAGAACAAATGAGGCCCAAAGTCAGTAGAAGTAGGGACATAAGAAAGATTAGAGCAGAAATAAAATCGAGAAGAATAAAACAATAGAAAGAATCAATGAAAGCAGGAGCTGCTTCTTTGAGAAAATAAACAAAATAGACAAACCCCTAGCCAGACTTATCAAGAAAAACAGAGAGTCTATACACATAAACAGAATCAGAAATGAGAAAGGAAAAATCACTACGGACACCACAGAGATACAAAGAATTATGAGAGAATACTATGAAAAATTACATGGTAAAAAACCAGATAACCCAGAAGAAATAGCTTTCTAGAAAAACACAAACTTCCAAGGCTGACCCAGAAAGAAACAGAAAATCTGAACAGACCAATTACCAGCAACAAAATTGAATTGGTAATCAAAAAACTACCTAAGAACAAAATGCCTGGACCAGATGGCTTTTCTGCTGAATTTTATCAAACATTTAGTGAAGACCTAATACGTATCCTCCTTAAAGTTTTCCAAAGAGTAGAAGAAGAGGGAATTCTTCCAAACACATTCTATGAGGCCACCATCATTCTAATACCAAAACCAGGCAAAGACACCACAAAAAAAGAAAATTATAGACCAATATCCCTGATGAACATAAATGCAAAAACACTCAACAAAATATTAGTAAACCGAATTCAAAAACACATCAAAAAGATTATCCATCATGATTATTCCAGGGATGCAAGGATGGTACAACATTCGAAAATCTATCAACATTATCCACCACATCAACAAAAAAAAAGACAAAAAGCACATGATCATCTCCATAGATGCTGAAAAAGCATTTGACAAAATTCAACACCCATTCATGATAAAAACTCTCAACAAAATGGGTATCGAGGGCAAGTACCTCAACATAATAAAGGCTGTATATAACAAACCCACAGCTAACATTAAACTTAACAGTGAGAAGTTGAAAACTTTTCCTTTAAGACCAGGAACAATACAAGGATGCCCACTCTCCCCATTTCTATTCAACACAGTACTGGAGGTCCTAGCCATGGCATTCAGACAACACAAAGAAATACAAGGCATCCAGATTGGCAAGGAAGAAGTTAAACTGTCCCTGTTTGCAGATGACATGATATTATACATAAAAAACCCTAAAGAATCCACTCCAAAACTACTAGATCTAATATATGAATTCAGCAAACTTGCAGGATACAAATTAATATTCAGAAATCTGTGGCATACCTATATACTAACAATGAACTAGCAGAAAGAGAAATCAGGAAAATAATTCCATTCACATTTGCATCGTAAAGAATGAAATACCTAGGAGTAAACCTAACCAAGGAACTGAAAGACCTATACTTTGAAAACTACAAGACACTCATGAGAGAAATTAAAGAAAAGAAATTAAAGAGATAAATAAATGGAAACACATCCCGGGTTCATGGATAGGAAGAATTAATATTGTCAAAATTGCCATCCTGCCTAAAGCTATTTACAGATTGAATGCAATTCCTATCAAAATACCAACAGCATTCTTCAATGAACTAGAGAAAATCATTTTAAAATTCATATGGAACCACAAAAGATCCCAAATAGCCAAAGCAATTCTGAGAAGGAAGAATAAAGCTGGGGGGATTATGCTCCCTGACTTCAAGCTCTACTACAAAGCCACAGTACTCAAGACAATTTGGTACTGGCACAAGAACAGACCCATAGACCAATGGAACAGACTAGAGAGCTCTGATATAAACCCAACCATATATGGTCAATTAATACACGATAAAGGAGCCATGGACTTACAATGGGGAAATGACCTCCTCTTAAACCACTGGTGTTGGCAAAATTGGACAGCTACATGCAAGAGAATGAAACTGGATTATTGTTTAATCCCATACATAAAAGTAAACTTGAAATGGATCAAAGACCTGAATGTAAGTCATGAACCCATAAAACTCTTAGTAGGCAAAAATCTCCTGAATATAAACATGAGCAATTTCTTCCTGAATGCATGTCCTCGAGCAAGGGAAACAAAAGCAAAAATGAACTCATGGGACTACATCAAACTAAAAAGGTTCTGTATGGCAAAGGAAACCATCAACAGAACAAAAAGGCATCCTACAGTATGGGAGAATATATTTGTAAATGACATATCCGACAAGAGGTTAGTATCCAAAATATATAAAGAACTCACACACCTCAACACCCAAAAAGCAAATAACCCGATTAAAAAATGGGCAGAGGCTATGAAGAGACAGTTCTCCAAGGAAGAAATTCAGATGGCCAACAGAAACATGAAAAGATGCTCCACATCACTAATCATCAGGGAAATGCAAATTAAAACCACAATGAGATATCACCTCACACCAGTAAGGATGGCCAACATCCAAAAGACTAAGAACAACAAACGCTGGTGAGGATGCAGAGAAAGGGGAACCCTCCTACACTGCTGGTGGGAATGTAAGCTAGTTCAACCATTGTGGAAAGCAATATGGAGGTTCCTCAAAAAACTAAAAATAGAAATACCTTTTGACCCAGGAATCCCACTCCTTGGAATTTACCCAAAGAATACAACTTCTAAGATTCAAAAAGACATACGTACCCCTATGTTTATTGCAGCACTATTTACAATAGCCAAGATATGGAAGCAACCTAAGTATCCATCAGTAGATGAATAGATAAAGAAGAAGTGGTACATATTCACAATGGAATACTATTCAGCCATAAGAAAGAAACAAATCCTACCATTTGCAACAACATGGATGGAGCTGGAGGATATTATGCTCAGTGAAATAAGCCAGGCGGGGAAAGACAAGTGCCAAATGATTTCCCTCATTTGTGGAGCAAAACAATGCAGCAAAATTGAAGGAACAAAATATCAGCAGTCACAGACTCCAAGAAGGAGCTAGTGGTTACCAAAGGGGAGGGGTGTGGGAGGGCGGGTGGGGAGGGAGGGAGAAGGGGATTGAGGGTGTGTGGGATCAAGGGGAAAACGGTGTAGCACAGAGAAGGCAAACAGTGAATCTGTGGCATCTTACTACACTGATGGACAGTGACTGCATTGGGGTATGGGTGGGGACTTGATAATATGGGTAAATGTAGTAAGCACATTGTTTTTTCATGTGAAACCTTCATAAGAGTGTATATAAATACTACCTTAATAAAAAATAAAAATAAAAATAAATAAATCAGGTTATGCTTTCAGGAAAGTAGGTGGTGAATTAGAAGGTTTTCTTTCCCCACCCAGCTCTTGGCCTTCTATCCTTCTTCTTTCATCTGTCTGCTTTTCAACCTTCCTTTGCTTTCACACATTAAGTCCTCTATTTTAAAATTTAACTTCTGTTATCTAAACTCTCTACCTCACCAATCCTGGTAACATTGGGTTTTTAGTGGAAGTTGGGTGATTAGAATTGGAATTAGGAGAAAATGGTTTATGGCTTCAAACTGGACGGGGCCAATTGAGCCCAAATTTGAAACAAGTTAAGTTTGTTTTTGGTGCCTAGACTTTCTGCCTCACTTTCCTTCTTTATCTTTCTGTGTTTACTTAATGGTCTTATTTATCCTCTCCTCATTCAAAACCCTCTGGCAAAGGACAAAGGGTCTGATTAAACAGTGCCTGGCAGAAAACACATGCTTAACGACTATAATAAGGAGTAAATGTTGAGTGACAAACTTACACTAATGTATAAGAGACTGAAAAATGGTGGTGCTTTTCTCCATCCGCACCCCCACAACTATATGCATACTGGCTGAGGAACAAAGCTTTAGATTAGGAAATAAATCATCAGTGGTGAGACTTCTGGCATCAGTATTAGATTAAGAGAGGAACATTCTTCCTTCTTAGGGTTCCTCTGTCAGGTGAGTCTCATGCTACTCTGTTATATTGGCCTGACTGGGCTTCCCCCTCAGCATGTGGTACCATATTTCACGACATGTTTCTCAATTTATTTAAGCTTGTGCCCTTTCTTCTTCAACATTAAGTAGCTACTAAGATTTTGTAAAGCTTGAATTTCTGCCATGTGTACTTAGAAGGTAATGATAGGAAGGCAGTCTATTGCATTGGAATCACAGCTCCAGGAGGAATCTTTGGCCCGTCCCCAACACAGAACCTTAGACTGGGCATTCCTATGAACTTCCAGAGTGGTGAGATTTAGAAGAGAAAGGAAAAAGGGATAGTCCTGAGATTTCTGTTCCTCATCTATTTCATATAAAAAGATGCCTAGGGATGAATGTAGCAGATCACTGCTTGTATCCAGTCCCTTACCAGCTAGTAAATTTCAGAGAGTTTCAGTGTCCTCAAGTATAAAATGTAAAGTACATGGATGAAAAGGTTGTAAAGACAACAGAGAGAATAAAAGCAAGACAGCACACAGAGAGGGGTAAATAGCGCTGGCATTTGTGAAATGGCCTGGATTCAGATCCTTACTCTGGACCTGACAAGTCATGGTCCTTGGGAAATATATTTAACTTCTATGCTTCAACTTCCTCATTTACAAAATGACATTCTTAATAGTGTCTTCTTCACGGGGTTGATGTTAATATTAAAGTGGAACCTTTGTCTACCTTGCCTCTGGCCCATGCCTCCCTTGGAGTGTATTCAAATAAAACTTTCACTCTGCTTCACTAAAAAAAAAAGAAAAGAAAAGAAAATGGATACACTTAAAACAGTTCTGACATATAGTAAGCACTCAACAACTGCTAGTTCCCTTCTTTTCACCATGGATCACAGTTCTGATGGCTGGATCTCCCATCACAGTGGCTGAGCTAACCACCTGCTGGTCAAGACAGTGCAAAGGTTGTTAAATGACCTTCCTTTGGGCCTAAATAAATGTAAGAAGCCACCAGAATCTATCAATAAGACAACAAAAAAAAATTTACACATTCTTACTGGATGATAGAATGTGTTTATTTTTATATTTATGCTTTTTCAGGCTGGTGACCAAAAAACAGGTGGATGAAATTTGTTTGTTTTAAACAGAACTATGTGGCCAGAGAGAACCTGCTTAAATATCAACTCTGGTTTTTCCAAAACAGTACAGGGAAGTGCAGTGCTCAGAATAGAAGATCATGCTGAAAGAAATCAACCATAAAACCTTTCTGTTAGAGGGACATATAATGGAGAAGCCACGTTCTGTGTTTCAAGCACAGCCTTGACACCACCTAAGCCAGGCCGTGGACACCACATTGTGGCAAACCCAGGTATTACAGACAAAGCGCTGATAACTGCACAGTAGGGGTGAGAGCTGGAGGTTTGAGGTGGTGGAGAATTCTGCCTTGGAGACTTTGCGGGAAAAAAGCTGATTCTTTTTACTTAACTAAATGCTACTGACCCACATCTTTAACACGGTTTTGTTCATGTTCTTCTCTTAGAGTAAGCCCACAAAAGAGGAAGTTAGTCATTATAAGAGAGTCAGAAAGGACAGGAACAGTTGGTAATTTGGTGGGAGAAAAATGTGCTATTTAAACTACTTGATTAGAAGATAATTATGTTGCTCAGGTATTAGAAAAATGAATATGTAGCTACAATTTGTATTTTTAACATAGTTTAGCTATCTAACAAGACAACAGGTGAAATTTAGGGTGATGTTTTGCTAGAATAAATGCCAATTTGATGTCCAGTTGGAGAAACATTAAACTCAACTTTTCTATGGTATTTCATTTTCTGTTAAATTTAACCTAAAAGCTACTATCTTAGTTCAGTTTAATTTGAAAATGATATAGCTAAGAGTTTGAAAAATCTTGCATACCTCACTTTAAGCAAAATATCCATATCAATGTATTGGATTTACCCAATAGAAAATACATGGATTTGTGCAGTTTTACAAGAGAGTTTAAAATAGGAGTCTGTGAAACTACAAAATTTACTTTTCATAACCCATTAATAAATTTCTCATCTCTCACTTCAGTGCACAATTACTGCATAACATGTGGCATATTTGTTTATACA
>JAVSCE010009905.1:0-28151 GCA_032199065.1 Smutsia gigantea
TTCACTGCCATTGTTCCATGCTGCCTTCGACCCATCAGGCCTTCCTACTCACACACACACAAACACACACACACACACACACACACACACAAAACTTCTTTTCTAGTCTCTGACAATCTTTACAAAAGTACTTCCGGCAATCGGCATGTTTTAAAACTTGTGGGCATATATTTCTTGCTCCCTGAATGTTTAACTGAAACAGACTGTGATTTCAAATACTAAAAATACCAACATTCCTGGTTGCTTCACAAAGCTGCCTGGGCTAAGCAGAGTTGGGCATTGCTTCCACTGGATCATCAGCTCTCCATGCTCTTTTCCAGGAAGAGAATATTTGGAATGGATGTTAAGCCAGAACTATTAATCTAAAATGATAGCAGTGGTTCTTTTTTCCTTTAAGGGAGTTGGATAAAGGGATTATGGCCAGAATTTTCCCAAGAACTTTCAAACACATTAAAGAACTTAAATTTATATCTCCCAATAATTTTTCTTGAAGAAGTTCATTTCTCATGATCCATTTTCTCTATCACACCTCAGCTCCCAAATTACTGTCTGCTTTGAATGAGATACTGGAAAGCTAACCATCAGTGCCAAAGAAGTGCATGAGCTCCCTCTCGTGGGTCTTGTGAGTGGCTTCTGAAACTTGAAGCTCCAGCCACTCAAACTCCACATTGGTGAATTTGTAGTTAAGTTATCGTCTCCAGGAAAAGGTATGGTGCCATGTCCCAACCTGACCAGTTGAACAATCCCCATGTCAAGCTACGCTGAGTTGCTCTAGGGATTTCTCTTGACTCTTTGAATCAATCTTAGAACCATTATCCTGCATAAAAAATGAAAAAATTTTAAAGGGTTTATTCTGGACATCAGTAATTCAGCTGTGACAATAAATGTCTGCAATTTGCTTTACTAAATTCACATTTTACAAAGTATGTTCACATATTATTTCACTTGAACCACACAGTATCTCTGAAAATGTGGTATCAACATTTTAATTTCAGGTTTGGAGTCAGTAGAGAACTAATATTATACTACATTTTCTGGCACCCAAACTATCATTCTTTCCATCCACCCAACCCTTGGCCCTCCACGGATCTTGCAGTTCCTCCTCCTAGGTGATTCTTTCTCAAGTTTGAAAGTCTCAGATCACTGTCCTAATGTCTCAAATGTCCTTCTAGTCCACAGTATGAAAACTTTCATGCCAGATATATGATTGCAAAATTAAAACCAAAAAAAAAAAAACTGACTTGGAAGCCAGATATTTTTAACTCTTAAAATGGGCATCAGTTAACACGAATACCTTTCTCAACAGTGACAATGTTTTTGAACAAGGACTTAATTATGGTAAGTATGGGACTATATATGGGGACAAAATGTTTGCAGGGTCTCTCAAACCTTCACAACTTGAGGTTTCCACTCCTACAACCTTTATTTGTTTGATTATATAGAAACAGCTACAGAATTTGAGAGAAACTATGCTGATATCTCATTTATCCAAAGATCATTGACTGAATCTTAATCAAATGATAAATGATACTTGTTACACACCAGGAAATGCATTACAAGGCTCACTGCAGAGAAATAAGTGACGTTTTACTTATCCCCTTATGTACGCAGTCCAGTTCATATCTGCTTACAACCAGAAATCAGTATTGAGTCTGGAAACAAACTCTTCCACTTAGTAACCGTGTCCTTGGGTAAATTACTTAACCTCTCTGAGACTTAGTTTTCTCATCTGTGAGGTGAAGGTAACAACAGAACTTACCTCATCAGGGTTGTATTAAAGATTAAATGACACTGCACAAAAAATACTTAACAGTATCTGGCATAGATTGTGTAATCAATAAATGTAACTCTTAATAGCACTATTAATAGTTTTCTATTATTAATTTATCAACTATAAATGCCTCATTTCTTGCTGTTTTTGTCCCATTCGTGATATCCAAACATCTTGCCAAGTTTTTTGCACACATCCATTTGCCCTGGTCTCTTACTCTTTGTTCTTGACCTCTGTCGTCTTTTATCATATTCCCACATTAGTAATGACAGATAATGCCCCTTCCATTGCCCTGATCACTGGTCCTGCCACATCCTCTCTGATAGAGCCACAACATGTAATCCTGACCTCTCAAGTGCACCCTTATGCGGTTGTTCCTCGGTCTTATGTAAAATCAGGGCAAGGAGATGGGCACCGGCTCTTGAATTCTAAGTCTCTGCTTGATAAACTGCCCTTTCCATACTTCTCAAATACAAGCCATCCAGTTTACAAGTCAGCTCAACAGATACCCAAAACCAAAAGGCATCATTTAGTCATTCACTTATTCATTCATTCACTGTTTATCTTTTTAAGCACAAGTGAAGATAAAGGAGGCTACTGCAAGCAGAGACATTTCTACAACCACCCATGTTCATCACAACATCGTTCACAAAAGCCAAGCAGTGGAAGCAACCAAATGTCTGCTGATGAATGAATGGATAAAGAAAACATGATAAATACATATAATAGAACATTATTCAGCCTTAAAAAAGACAGAAATCCTGACACATGCTACAACATGGATGAACTTTGAGGACATTATGCTAAGTGAAATTAGTCAGTAACAAAAATGCAACTCCTGAATGATTCCACTTGCCTGAAAAACCTAGAAACAGAAAGGAGGATGGTGAGTTCCATGGGCCAGAGGTGTGGGCTGCTATTCGATGGGTACAGAGTTTCAGGTTTATGGATGAACAAGCTCTGCAGATTCGCTGCACGACAATGTGAATGCATGTGACATGACTAAGCTGTTTTAAAGTTCTTAACTACTTAAAAATGGTTAAGATGGTAACTTTGTGTTCTTTGCTTTTTATCACAATTTTTAAAAAAGAGATCAGCCTAAATTGTCTTCAGCATTCTGTATGTGTGTGTATTTGTGTTCTTTTGGCTGCAAGAAGCGAGTATATCAGTGTCAAACCACCACAGCTTCCCCAAACAACAGCAGCCTGTCGTGACACCTTCAGGGCAGGTGAGGAAGCCTCAAAGGAATCTCCCCAAGCGGATAACAGCTGGAAGAAGTAGAGAGCAACCTCTTCTTTCTCCCTCTATAGGGAAGAATTTACAGGTACCCACTGTGAACCAAAGGTAGAGTGCCTCGTGGTGCCTAGTTACCTAGTGTCTAGTTAAGGATTAAAAGCATGTCCTGTATAAAGTTGCAGGCCTCATTACTTATGTTAACATGTGAAACTGCTTGCTAAATAATAAAGGGTATTCATATTTTGTACTATATTCGCCAACAAAGGACCAAGCTCCATTCTCTTGAGTATGCCCAATAGAAGTTTTAGGCATCTATCTCCCAAGCCTGTCTCTCTCCCTTCCTTCCCTCTCTCTCACTCTCTCCCCCACTTTTCTCCCCTCCTTTTCTTTCTGTCCCTCTCTCTCTCACACGTGCATGCATGCACACACACCCCTACACACCCACTATTCTATACTAAAGTTTAATACCTCAGGAATCTTGAAAAAAATTCAATTTCACCACTGTGATTACATTGCTGATAACATAACTTTGGGGGAGTTAATCTTAATAATGGCTCTGCCCATTTTTGTCAATGTTTTGCTATTCATTCTACCATCAGACATGCCTATATTCATTTTATATAATGAGACACATCCGATTTGCTCAACTCTGTGTTTCTTCTTGTTAAGCCAAGACAGCAGGCATGAATGTAAGTTATTATCATAATATATCACAAGTTGGAATCTTTGGAAATGCCAGTGTTATTTTATAAATGTCTGCTAGTTGAATTTTTCTGTCTTTATAAAGCCTCAGCTGTAAATACTGATATTTTCTTACTCTCTTTGAGACAAATTCCATTTTGGATTAATAACCTCATAGCATACGGCAGCCTCATAAATTCTTACAGCTAAGTAGCAGGTTCTCTGCAAAGCACTTTATAAACATACCTTTTTCATTCCTCACAGGAAGCCTGTAAGAAAGATATTATCATTATTAACCTTAATTTATGAAAGATAAAATTAAGATTTAGAGACACTAAGTAACTTGCCCGGTGTTACATAGGAAGTAGAAGAGCAGAGGTTATAACTCATCTGACTACACATTCTGTGCTTAGTCACTGTTTTACTGCCTATAAACCCCAACATCCAAGGCCTTACAGGAAAACCCAGCTTAACTCATTATTCATTTCACAGAAACAACACTATTACCTCCTGAGTATATTTTAAAACTCCCCTTTATTCATTCCCTCCAGCTCCAGGTCCTAGGCATATACGTATATGTGCCCAAAGTCCCCACCCTCATGGCACTTATGGCCTAGTTCAGATTCAAGGGGCCTTAGTATCGGCACATGTGAAAAGGCTTCTCACAGAGAGGCAGAAAAATGCTCCCTGCCTTTTTCACTAGGGCCAGGGGGCCAGTGCAAGACAGAAAGTCGAAATGGTATGCTAGAGACAAAAGCTACCATTTCTTATAAAGAATACCATTTCCTCTATTTCTACTTGACTCCAGATTTACAGACCCAACTTCCCTAAGTTACCTGAGTTTTCACAGATATTCTCAAATATGTCCTATGATACAGAATTAGTCATGTGTTTGTGTTTATGTCCAAACTCTCCCTTTAAGAATCACATACTCTGACTCCTTGAATGTCTTCTGCAGCTGTGGTTACAATCTTAAGGATCATTATCCTAGGAGGATAGGTATGGTGGGGAGACTTTTCCCTTATATGCTTTTCTTTCCAGTTGTCCATTCATGGGCTCAAAGATGCTCCATAACCAGCAATGGGATTTCAGAAAACATGTGGCAATTAGAAATGAAGCCATTATCTTGATACATGGAGACTTATTTTTTTTCATCACAACATACTTTTTTCCCCTAAGTTACAGTGGCAAAACCTTCAAGGGCATCCCCCATAAGCTCACGAGTCTTAGGACTTTAGAATTGCCAGCTGGGCAGCTTGCATGCCCCATTAAATGTGCAGACTTGAAAATCCTGGATTTACCCTTGTTTTAGTTAATCAGGGCTGATTAGCTTTGCAATTAAGCCATATCGTTTTTAGGCTTTGCTCAGAAAGAGTACCCATCTACTTACTGTCACTTAAAATGTCTTACTTTCAGGATAATAGCCTTTTTGGTTAGTTTCCATTGGAAAGAACAGACAATATCTCACAGCATCATTTAACACAAACTGAGTCTCCAAGTACACTAAGGAACAAGCAACCCTCTCAGCTTGCAGTTAATGAATCAAAGTTTAAGACGACAAATTGGCTCGCTGAGGCAAAATAGTTAATTAACTTTTAGCCAGAAATATTCATCCTGCTTTCCTGGCATAAACAAGTCTCATGAACCCTGTTTACTTACTCAAGTGTTTTTCTCTTCTTCTACATCCTTAGGCATCATTCAGAGTAGCTTCATCATTTTAATCCAATATTTTATGTTTTCAGCCTCTAAGACAAAAAAAAAAATACATCTCATCATTACGTTCTATAAACATTGGATTATAATTTCTTAAGAAGAAAGAAGAAACTCCAACATTAAATTCTGTAGCCTCCATGACTTCAGATGCTAATTGAATCAGACTTTGTGTTTCTTAAAGTAAACATGTTAATTCTAAGTGTTTAGTTAATGCAGGCTGTTGAGCCCGTCAGGTAAGGCTGTAGACCAATGTTGCAGTGGTAGCTGGTGTGTCCAATTAGCAAAGGGGTTTAACGGCAGCCACTCCAGACCCTCTTGCCTCTGGCACTTTCCAGATGCAACATTTCCTTAAACAACACTTTAAACATTAACTAATAAGAGAAGTATGTCAACAGCTTTGATGAATATATACCTGAACAGTCATTGCATTATATACTCCCTAGCCACTCTTCCAAAGTCACCTTTTGCTAATTTTTTCCCCAATTATCATGTTTCTTCTGGAGAGAACACTCCTACTTTCTCTGGAAATGGCATCTATTTGTTATCCCCTGTCATTGGCCTGTGTTTTCTAAAGGAAGACTGTCTGCTACAGTGAATGCTTGCATTTAACAGCTACTGACACTACATGCTGCTTACATTTTGTTCTTTGCCACAAAGTTTACCTTTTTCTAGCTCTGTGCCAAATTTCTTAAACCTCAAGTCATCATCATTTTATGAGATGATTTTTTCCAAAGGCAAATTACAAGTTCATGAATTAAGTAAGTGTAAGGCCAGAAATGGTGCTTATTTTTGGAAGTGACTCATTTGTGTGTGTAAAAATGTCAGGTTGATGTCTTCCTACAGGCATTTAGGGATAGATGTTGAGTACGAGAGGAGGCAACCCTCAACTAAAAAATAAACTACTTTCCAGAAGTTTATAAATTGAAATAATTTCCCATAAATAAGTTTAATAAATTTTAAGTTATGTAAGTTGTTAACTTATGTAAGTTAAACATATTTCCAATAAAACTAATTTTATACAAGATTGCTATTAATTCAACAAACCCGTGCTGGATTCCTACAAGGTATCAGGTGAGGTTCTAAGAGCCAGGGATATTAAGATGGATAAGACAGTGTGCTGTCCTCAAGAATTTCCAAGGTAATGAATGACACCGAATTTATTTTTATGGGAAATCCATTCGGAGCTTTTCCTTGTAAGTCTAAGCATGTATCATCCCTTACTCTCCTGGTGGACTCCTCATATCCCTCTAGCTACACCTGGAGCAAAGTCTTCCCCTCCCATAATTCCAGTGCAGTGTGACCAATGCATAGGGTATTTGTGAAGCAAAAAGGGTACTCATCCCAGATGGGGGTGGGGTGGGAATGGACAGGAGATGAAGGATTGGAAGAACCTATTAAACCACTGATGCTCAGGAAGTGCGGGCTTCAGACCAGCAGCCTCAGCCCCGCCTGGGAACTTGTTAGAAATAAAAATCACCAGGCTCCACCTTAGAGTCACTGAATCAGAAACTCTGCGGTGGGAGGCAGCATTCCGAGTTTTAACAGGCCTCAGGGTGATTTGGATGCACGTTAAGGTTTGAAAACCACTGGTATGAAGGCACATTTTCAGGCAGTAGAGCAGGAGGGGCTGATGATTTTTTGTGGAGTGAATTATGTAAGCAAACACTTAAAGTAGTTGTGGTAGAGCTCCCATCTGCTTCAAGACTATCTCACAGCTACACTCTTCTCCTGAGAACTGTTCTCAGCCCAGGGGCAGGGGCTCACTCGGGGATGCCTGGGAGGCTCCCCCTTTTCCAAAAGCAGCGCACAGTCAATAATGGACTGATAAGGACATGTAAATGTAAACAGCCAGTCCTCTTACCTCAAAATAGAAAAATTCGGTGGTATAATCCATGTTCCAGAGCTCTGCCTAGATCAGATGAACACATATCTTTGCCTGGATTCTTCCCCTGCCCTATCCTGCTGCCCTCATCGCATTGCAGGTTCTCCTGAGAGCACTCCCTCAAAAAAAACTTGGCACAAGAATTCCCATCTTAGGCTGTTTCTGGGGAACCCAACCCAGGACAGCATATATGGTATAAGAATGCAGTGAGAACTACAGGAGATTTGCACTGATGGAGCATAAAGTGTAAATCAGAGAATGATGAGAGAGGAAGCTGGAAGGGAGGCAGGGGCCAGTCTATGAGGTACTTTGGGCAACAATCCATAAAAGTAGTGTAACTCTCTCTCACACACATACATAGACACAAAGACTGAAAATTAATACATGTAAAATATTGCCACGAGTGGGAAGAAGGGAAATCACTCAGATTGCCATCTTTGATATGCAAAGGAAGTATCTTCCCTATTTACAATGAATAATAATTTACATTCCACCTCTTACTAGGCAGCAGAAATAAGGAGACTCCTAGATTCAAACGACAGAGGTCAGGGGCTGTGTGATCATTTGTGGAGACCAGTTCCTGGAGATCTCAAAGGGAAAGAAGGAATGGCAAAGCGAAGAACTGGGGTAACCCTCTAAGCAGTGAAAAATTGCAGGGAAATAGACACTGGGATGGGGAGAAACGGTGGAGACCAAAGGAATGAGATTCAAGAAAGGCCAGTCACAGGCTTCCCTTTTTCCTTGTTTGTCTTTTTCATCTTCTTTCCTTGGCTCAGGGACGCTTGCAAGTGCAAACTACTGGGGCCATATTCCCATTGTAGAGGTGCTCAATGGTCATTTACATCCTTTTCTTCTAAGGGTTTCTGCTTTCCTTTCCACTCCACCAATTATTGCTTCTAACCAGAATCTCTTTCCAGTTTTTTCCAGGGCAGTAGGGGAATCCAGTCAACACTGTGAGCTTCTCCTCTTGTCCTGTCAATCAAGTAAACACACATACCTTTACAGCATGCTCTAAGGGTTGTTCTTTCCCATTAACACAACAGAAAATAGACCAGGAAGATGCACTAGATTATTGTTCTGGTATTTTGATTGTGTGTGCCTCCTCTAGCATCCATTCTTTTTTCTTATAGCAACAATCCTCAGTTTCCATTTTAGGTCCTTGTTGCCTCCATTCCCAATTCATTTGACCTCAAAGTGCCTCCATCATTAATTCCACCAAAGAAGGAGTCTCCTTCCCATTGCACTCCATCCTGAAAACACTGATGGCTGGAGATTCTACAGCTATCTATCATGCTGCCACAAATAGAAAGCATAGGCTTGCAGAGACTAGGCTAGGCCTCAGGATAATGGTAGCATTGGAGGTGGAGTAAAATACTGCTCATTCCCTCAATTTAGCAGTGTCTGAAGCCAAGTCTACCCTCCTGGGTTTTTTAGTATTGTGAAACATTAAATTCCCTTTTCACTGTAAACTACTTCAAAACAGTTTTTATATCCCTTTTAGAGAGTCCTGATATAAGATGCCACATATTTTTCACAAAGTAAATATGACTGAATCTAATTTTTCTCCAGACTTCACTCTTTTTGCTGAAAATGTCTTCATCTTCCTTCTTTCATTTATACACAGTATCCCAAAACTGTGTTCTAAGGAAAATTAGTTCAGAGTATTGTGCCGTACGAAATGTAAAATGAAAGAAATGTTCCAAGGTCATAGAAATGTGGAAATCCCTTCCTTCCAGAGAGTTAAATTAGTTTCTTTACTGCAGGACTTCTCAGAGTCTTTCACACATAATTTATGTGCTAAATCTCCAAGGGACAGTCATAGCATGCCTAACCCTTCCATGGGTTTGGTTTTGGAAATCCTATTTACATCGAGAAATTGAGACAAGAATATATGAAATATATTTCAAAAAATGGGAATCCAGCTGGAACTCCAGATTTTCTATTCCAAACTGCTTAGCATGCAGAAGTCTTCTGACTTTCCCAGCTGGGCCTTTTGATCACTACATCTGGTGAGCCCCAGGAGGGCTCTACATGAGAAAACATTTGGAGAAAAAAGTGAAGGAGAAGCCTAACCAAAGGAGAGGTATGAATAAATATGCTTCCCGCCACCCTAACATGGAACAAGGCTTCATCACCTTTGGAGAAGGTCTAAGTTTCCAATGGAATATGGTCATTTTATCTTCATTGCTTCACGTGGTGTACCTTTGTTGACCTTAAGGTGAATATATCCATGAAAATTTCTGAAACACATTAAAAAACAAAAAATCTCTACCCAGAATATGAAAACTACTACACCAGTTAATTACCTTGAATACATATGAACAGAACAGATTTTAGAAAGTCATTTATATGGTTTTGGCTGTACTTTCTGAAATGTTTTTGATGAGCTTTTAATATTTTAAAAGTCTGACAGCTGTTCCTGAAAATGAAATGCTGTTTGTCAGCAAGCTACAGTTAACTCATTTTAATAAATAGGTAATTTGTTCCTTTAGAAAACAGTTGAAAGCATTCACTGACATTTGAGTAAAAAGAAAAACTGGGTAATTTGTGGTGGGGGAAGGATCAAGTCTTACACACCATCTCATCTCAAGCTCTCTGAAGGTAAGAGGATTGGACACAGGAGGGCAGACCACTTTGGTGTCTCTAGTGAAAGGTATCAAATTGCAAATGATTCTCTTTTCCACCTGACTTATGAAAAGAGGCTACAATATGAAAATATGATTCCCCTGGTGTGGCCTCTTGCATTTACTTTAAAGAGACATGTCATCTACAGCCTCTCTCCAAACCTCACACGTTCTGTGCATAAGGAATGTTCTTGCTGAGACTAACATGGAGTTCAGACATTTTTTTCCAAGATGGTCTTGGTCAAGACAATGCCTCCTCTAACAGTCCCCTGATGGGGCAAGTTTGCCAGACCAGGTCAGAGATTATTCTGTTTTTCTCCAGCCTTTCACTCCACAGCTTAGACACACAAACACACACAACCAGCATCCGGTCAGGAAACAGAAACCAATGCTACATTTCAAAATACAAAGGATTTCATACAGGGAATTGGTTACAACCTCAAACGTTGAACGAATGGCTGAAGGAAGAAAAAGGGAGTTTGGGGTAAGCAGTTAACACCCTGGCTAAGGCTAGAAGAAGGAAAGGAAGAGGTGGGGTTACAAGAATCAGGAGCTTGGACCAGGAGCCTGAGGAATTGGTGCTCAGGCCTCCAAGGAGCGGGGAACCATCGGCCACGGCTGGTACCTCTGAGTGGGTTTCAGCACACCGGTCCTTAGGGCGCTGAAGGCAATTACAGGTCGGAACCAGCTCTTGCAGCTAGGGCCCCACACTGCTTCACGCTGTAGGAACAGGGGAAGAGGGGAGAAGGGTCCCTTCTCTGCTCCTCCCATTTCCTGTCCCCCTCTAGTGCTCCTAATAGCAGATCCTAAAGAGAACCAACCCCCTTGGCAAAGGGGTCTTGAAAATGTAGTTTCCAGAGTGCCATAGCAGTAGCACAGAGGACACACAGGGGAGGTGACTGGACCAGAGAGCAAATAGGTAAACAGCCAGCTCTACATCAAACTTCCTGTCTCTTCCATAGCTAGCTCCAGGCTCTTCTTGCCACCCTCCTGGTCCGAACATAACAAAAAGGATACAAATGAGTATCATTATAGCCTTCCCTAAGCACCAAACATTAAGTGACTTGGCCTGGGCACAGTGCTGGGGTCATGGTAATGGCAATTTCCCTAAGGAAAGGGCGCCTAACCTTGGGCAAACTGCATCAATTCACTGATGTTAATTTCTTCTTCTGGGAAATTACATCTACCTTGGCAGGCAGGATCAAGGGTACAAACAGATCATCGAAAGAAGGGTTTCGCCACTGCCTGACCCATGACAGAGGCATAGTAAATATTACTCGACTTCCTTCTTTCCCTCCCTTATTCCTCATCCTTTCTTCTGGAATGAAAGGCTTTGCACCTAGTGACTGGAATTCCAGGCATCAATAAACAACTGTAAGACCTTTAGTAGGGAAGTGTTTCCTCTTAACTAGAGAGGTTTTACTAGTCAACAAGTCATATTCTCAAGAGTTTCAAGGAAAAGATACACAGATTGCTTACAAGGATGAATTTATTGTAAAAATACATGGAAAACAGAAAGGGAGGCCTTAGAAAAACAATTTCCTCCTCAGGAATGGGAGGCAAAGACACTGGGAAAATCCGCCTAACTTTGCTAAGAGCAAGAACCTTTGCTGAGCGGCCAGCCTTTTCTTTGCTTACCTGGCATTTGTATTGCTCCCAAATTGTGAATTTGCCTGGGTCCTTTGCGTCACTAAGTATGAAGCATTGCTACTGAGCAGAATTCACAGCAGGTCATCTCAAAGATTACTGGACTCCCAAACCCAGCCTGTATGTGGTTGGTTGCAGCTATGTACCTTCTTCCCCTACATAATCACTGTGCTAAGACAGCAAGATTAAGACTGGTTGGGGAAAGGCCCTCTATTAATTCATTCACCTCAGAGCAAAAGACTATCTGGGCATTTGTCCCACAAACTAGACCTCACTGGCTCTTTCCTTCTATCTTGGTCTAATGAAACATTGTCTATTCTTCCCCTATAATTACCTTGTCAAACTATTCGTCCTTGAGTAAGGGCTGCATGAAGCACTCTGAGCAGCCGTTCACCAAGGCAAGTGAGATTCTAGGAGAGAAGATACTTTGTCTTTCAACCACATCATTACACAGATCTCAAAAGTGGGAACAAAGGAAAAGAGGAGAAATGAATGCCTAAATATCTGAAGAGAATGATTAAATGAATGTTGTATTATTAACAGAAATAGGGAAAACAGTAGTAGGGCTTGCTGAAGATGAATTAGCAGTAGAAAAGTTGAAGGAGTTTGGAGTGTCCAAATACATGTTTAAGCATGCTACAGAGATAACAGCTTAAAATCAGAGAATGAATGAGGTGGGGGTTTTTAGTGTAATGATTCCTAAACTTCTTGCTATCATAGATCACTTTGAGGATCTAATGCCAGTTATATACACTCAGAAAAAAAAAACTACAGATGTATACAAAGTTAAAATCATGCATACACTTTCAGAAGATTTCCAGTACTCCCAGGTCAAGTTGCACTGCCCCATTCCACCTAGTGAAAGATATAAGAAAAAAAGTCCAACACTGAGTCTGTACTGCATCACAACTTCATATTTCCTCCTCTTGTAGTTCATCTTCCTCACCCCAAACAAGCTAAAATTCTATGTGTGCCAAATACAGCAGTCCCCCCTTACCTACAGTTTCACTTTCTCCAGTTTCAGTTACCAGGGGTCAACTGTGGTCTGGAAGTAGGAGATCTGGACACATTGTCAGAAAGGCAGTAGTCGTCTAATGCTACAACACAGTGCCCATGTCATTCAGCTCCCTTCATCTCATCACAGAGGCATTTTATCATCTCACATCATCACAGGATGAAGAAGGGTAAGTACAGTACAATAAGATTTTTGAGAGAGAGAAACCACAATGAAAGTAATACTTTCATTACAGTGTATTGCTATAATTATTCTATTTTATCAGAAGTTATTGTCAGTCTCTTACTTGGCCTAATTTATAAATTAGACTTTATTGTAGGTACGTATGTATAGGAAAAATCAGGGTATATATAGGATTCAGGTCCTACCACAGGTTTCCGACCCCACTGGAGGTATTAGGAAGTATCCCCCGTGGATAAGGGGGATTATTCCAGCTTCTTGCCTACCGATACTTTTGCAAGATAATGAAAAACAAAGCAGGGCGATTCAACAGTAAGAATTTCTAATCATTGCCAGCAAGAAAATAACCCAAGGTGTTCATTTCCTCAGTCATTGTAGTGTTCATTTTCTTGTCGGATGGGCGAGTGCTCCTGGGCAAACCTTGGGGCTAACTGTACATATCCTGGCGTATGCGATGCGATGCGCCCCAAGCCCAGAGGCAGCAGCTAGCAATTATATTTCACTGATTAATGTGCAATCATAAATTTACAGGCTTGATGGTCCGAAGAGGCTCCCTGCTATGCAAGATAATGAATAGTAAAATGTCAGAATAATTAGCCAAGTCAGACCTGTGAAATGAAAGCAACAAAACAAACAAAAAAATGCCTGTCTTTTAACAGAATCAGAGATTGAAAGACGGGATGTGGAGAAGGAACAACATAGTCAAAATATTCCTCTTTGACATTTTTGTTTAGATCACTGGCCATAGTGTCTGTATTGAATATAGTGCCTTTCAGGGAACCAAGAATTACTCCAATTACACCAGCCACAACAAGTACTTCTATTTCAGCAGTCTATCCTCTCCAACATTTGCCTTCAGCTGGAGAAGGCTGCCTTGCCCAAGGTCAGGCTGTCTTCCAAGGGAGTGATCAGGGTAGCCCACAGTCAATGACTGGTCAATGTCAGATTATAAAGGCCTAGCCGCTCTCACCAGAAGAAGACACAAATTGGAAAGTCCAGCCCATCTTAAAATCTCCCTAAGGGGTGAGCCACAGCCTCGGCAGAGAATGCATTGGAGACGGACCTCTACCTCTGCCCCTTCCTAGTTCTTTCCCTGAGAACACTTGTGACTTCCTACACACTAACTGCTATCTGAATGTGTTTCCCAGAAAAAATACAACTTGCAGCACTGTCAAGTCACTATCAGTGTCAGGGTTACTACAAAGAAATGTCTTTGGCACAAGGAACAGTCTATTCAATTCAGTTTAACAAATGCCTACTGTGTGCAAGGCAAATCTGAAAATACACCAAAGTAAGTTTTTCCTTGAGATTTTCCTGTGAGAATTTTTTGTTATTTGTTCGGTTGGTTGATATGGTTTGTTTGGTCTTGTGAATCAGGTATCATTGACACTAACTTCTAAGGCGATTCTTCTGAGTAAATTCACCACCTTTTGGGTTTTCTCGCATTCTAAACTAAAAAAAATAATACGGGCTTAGAAAAAAATACCCCAAAAGAGAAACTGTTGATGATAAAAGCCAATCATATTTCTACGTTATATTTGAAGTACATAATGATGTGTACAGATTAACCATAAAGTCACGTAGATTAGAGGAAAGCACAAAAGGACTTTATAGGTCACCTGGAAAGGTAATATTGGATGTAAATATCATTACATAGTTTCACTACAACAAAGTGCACCACAATCTCTATGAACAATAAAGACCAAGAGCACTGAAGGCTAGATTATACGTGATAAAGGGTGGCCCGTGTTTCAAGTGTTATATGAATATAGTTCCAAATGATGTGGGTGGACTCCACTTAAACAAACCTGATATATGAAACCCAAATTACTATAAAGGATAGAGAGTAATTTAAAAAATAATTTACTACAAGATTGTTAAAACACTTCATTAAAATTATGTCCCAAGTTTTAAAATATATTACATTCAACTTTAGGTCATAATATCTTACAGATCTCTGTTTAGGTATTTGAAATCCCCTTTTTGCTAACTTCCATAAATATTATAAACGGTTTTACTGTTTTCATTTTTTAAACTTTGATATTACAATTTATAATAAGAAATACATATCTGGTCTTCACCCCCTTTTCTGGCACAGAGCTCCTAAAATCTTTGGAATTTCCTAAATGAAAAGACAAGGAAAAAAAAGCTGTCTTTTGTTATGTTAATGACACCTATGGCTGGGGGCTGGTTGCCAAGGGAGCCAGCTCTGTGATTAGAGGCTTGGAACTTGCAGTCCCATCCCTCTGATTTCCGGGGAGGGGAGATGGGCTGAAGGTGAAATCAAACACCAGTGGGCAATAATTTAATCAGTGATCCTATGGAATGCAGCTGCTATAAAAACCCAAAAGGACTGGGTTCACAGAACTTCTGGGCTGGTGAATACATGGAGATTTGGGAAGAAAGTGCACTCTGAGAGGAATGGAAGCTCTGAGCCCCTTCCTACATACCATGCCCTATGCATCCCTTCCCATGTGACTGTTCCTAGATTATAGTCTTTTATAATAAACCAGGAATCTAATAAGTAAAATGATTCTCTAAATTCTGTGAGCCACTCTAGCAAATAAATGGAAATCAAACCCAAGGAGGAGGTCTTGGGAACAACTGATTATAGCCAGTCAGCTAGAAGTACAGGTTAACAACCTGGCCTTGCAACTGGTGCCAGAGCGGGTGGGGGGCAGTCTTGTACCACTGACCCCTTAACCTGTGGAACCTGATGCTATCTTCAGATGGACAGTGTCAGAATTGAGTTGGACACACAGACGCCCTGCTGGTGTCCAAGAATTGCTTGGTGGTGTCGGGGGAGACCCCCACCGCATATGCCCCCACACTCATTAGAATTGGGTCCAAGAACTCAAAAGATTACCCTATACATGACACTCATTCGCCCGCCCCTTACCAGCACTGTGACCTCATAAGGGTCATTCATTCAGCCAAAGCAGCTGAGAGCTATTGCAGACTAACACATGAGAAAATGCCCGATAGTCCTTAGTGGTTATTATTTGTTGACAGTCATGTACAATGTTTTCTGCCCAGAGATTTAGAAAGGAATATGTTGAAATAGCATGATGATTTAGGACACATTCAAATCCCTTGTAGTTTACATGATTATATATATTTTAACATAAAGAGAATATTAAAAAAAAACTTTTTAACTCCGTATTTAAAGATAATGCCCTGATACAGAACAACTCATTATCCCTCATCAAAATGTCCCAGAATAATGGAAACTGCTTTCAGATTAAAACCATCTGCATAAGTCTGTTCCACCCAAACAGATAATGCTCCTTTCAACATTTGGTGCCGAAAAAGAAGGCCTCATGAGAAGAGGCAACTACCTCACTAACTACTCAAGTATTTTGTAATATAAGGATCCAGCAAGTGTAATAGGCCTTAAATAATCTTTCTAGAAGAAACTGTGTACTGTGTTCAGTAAATAATTTTGACTACTGGGATCATTTGCTTTAAAGCTGAATTTGCTGAAAAACCTCAGGCATAATTCTAAGTGTCCCAAAGCACTGTAATTGGGCAACTAGGGTTTAATGATAGAGAAGAAGCATGAAGCTTTATCCAAATAAAATTGAAAGAAAGGTATTGCTTGAGCTGTTAAGACCAAGGAGGCATGCATTTTCTGCTGTCAGCATTACAGAGTTTTTTTTGTGTTTTTTTTTAAAGTACAGCAACAAAAGCATATCTAATCTAAAGTCAATCAGTCAACATTTGGAAGGAGAAATGTACAAATAGGAAAAGGGAGGCCTTGATTTGCATGCTCATTGAGAAGTCTAGTTGAGTGCAGAGCATATTTATGTGTTTGGTGAGTTTCTTTTACTTTTTCCCAGTCCTATTTCATGCATGACACTAGGATTAAGTAAGTTTTGGAGTTCTGCAGTTTTAACATTTTTTCCAGTTTAGGACTTTTCTCCTTGATGGAGGCCAGCATTTCTATAAAATTTAGGAACTTTGGGGATTGGTTTCTTGAATCCAATTCTACATCCATTGTGACATTTTGAAATATTCAATTAAACAGACACCCATGCCACGCACTCTGGGACACACTAGGAACACAGAAATGACACAGTGTATGAGCAAGAGGCATTCTCTCTGCTGTTGTTGACAATGAGCTTTTATTATAACTATAACACTTTATACAATGAGTTCATACGAAATTAAGGTTATTTTTTTGAAAGGTTGATGTGAAATGACCTTTCATGGATGAATTGTTCTTCTGAAATGTGACATCAAACAGAGCAGTAATTCACATAGAGATCACGAAAAACAAAAGAACTACTTTCCTCATGAGACAAACTGATTCGGAAGCAGAAATCAGATTAGTTCTGGCTTAAAATCCATCCAGAGGGTGGGTGACTAACTACTAACAGGACTGAAATATGGCCAGGAATAGACTCAGGGTGATATTAAATCACAATGATAATATTGTTAAACAATTGTATGCTTGAAGGAATCATTCAGTTTACCAACATAAGTATAAATGAACAAAATGGATTTTTTAAGTACATTTGAGGACTTAACACGTCCAAATAAAGGCCAGGAGGCCTAGGGAGGAATCCCAGCTTTCGTTTACCAACTGTATGGCTCAATAACTTGTGAGCCTCTGCTCCCTCACCCATGAGTCTGACAAAGTAATGCCTTCCCCTTATTTAAAATATGGATCATTAATATGTAAGTCTTTTGTGAATTACAAATACCATATATATGAGGGGAAGAAAACTGGCTGCCAGCAGGGGTATCTTCTTAGAAGACCACATATATTTACTTTAAAATAGTAGAGGGTTCCCAAACACAGAAGTCCTCTTAGGAATGGGTTCACCCCCAGTTCCTCTGAGCCAAACTGTAGATGGTGCCATGCTGGATGAAAAATGGAATGTTTTTTTAAAAAGGAATTTTAAGAATAAAATCAAGAAATTAAATGCCAGTACCTATTTTGAAGCAAAAATTAGAAACTAAACTCCCAAATTAGAGAACATGCACTTAGGAAATATATGCCAGAGAACAAACACAGAGTTTTTCTCTAATCTAATCCTTCATGTTGCTCTTCAGGTGGGGTGATCCGGAGGTCCTTATCCAACCAGGAGCTACAAGGACATTCATGGACATACAGTCCAGGGCTGTATGCTTCTGGAACATCATTCTAATGCCAATATCCAACTCCCTAGAGAGTGTTTTTTTCTCATTAACTAGTTTTTTTCAAACTAATTTATGATCGAAAGACTGCTTTATTTTCTCTGAATGACCAGGAAAAGTTAGGTCTGAGTGGATATATTCCAGTGTGAAAGCCAATGTATAGATCATACCATCCCTTGACGTTCAGACCCCTCTCAAACAGAAGTTTAATACAGCTTTATGGGGTATCAGGGCTGGAACTCCAGATTAAAAGTTGAATTGTCCTTTAGTTAACTGTCTCTGGGAACTGAACACCTAAACCAGCAGTCTGTTACCTGAAATTTGTGGACTTCAGGGGAGGAAATGTGTCAAGAAAACTCCAAAATGGTGTGGAAAATATTTGTAAATATGAGCATTTTTCTGGGGGAGAGGCTCTGTTTCTGTCCTTAGGCCCTCAAGATGATCTAGCACACAAAGGAAATGTAGGAGCTACCACTGAGGTTCAGCACGAATGAGGATCCCAGGCCTGTCAAAGCTCCTCTAGAGATTATAGTTTGCTTATATGCCTTTTATCCTGTAAAAGATAAATCGGCAAACAATCAACAAAAGCTCTTCTTCCCTTATGTATTTTTTTTTTAACTTCGGCTTGGCTTTTCAATTTCAAGTGATGAAAAATTATGCATTAAACGGAATCAGTCAGTAGTTCTTCAGCCAGTGTATATAATCTGGGCTCTAACTCAAGACTTCATCAACTGGGCTCCTACTTGTTGGCACAAAGAAATGAGTGTAAAGGTTCTTTTCACCTTATTTTTAAGATTAAAAGATTGTTGAAATGATTTCTCTGACAGATGCATACTGACATTTTAATGAATTCTTCAAAATCTAAGCACCTTGCTTCCCTAGCAAAGAAAGCATAACTGTAATGAAAGACTTCAATTAATAAAGCTGTCTCCACTGCTTCAGCATAACACTGTTAAAGCATTTGTGAACTGACATTAAAATAAAATTCTCTGGAACTACAGCAAATGAAGTCATATTGGATTAGGACAAATATTTCTCTCCCTTTTGAAGCTATTTCCTTTTTTTTCCCATATGTGAAACTTCATAAAACCTGAAAATTATTATAACTCAAACCCATGAGTTTTAGAAGGAAAATATTCTCAAATATAAATAAAAGGAAAAGGGGCTCTCTAATTTAATGTTTGTCTGCAGAATGGCAGGCTGCTGTGGCAATGGTAGCAATAACTAACCTGATACAGGACTTTCCTGTGGGAAAATCCTTTTCCACAATTTTATCTCAACTCAGTTTTCACAATAACGATGTGGCATTCATGCTAGACTTTATTTTACAAAGGAGAAACAGATCCCATCTGTGCTCTGAATCCTACATCCTCAGAAAACTTTCTCACTCAAATGCTTCCGTCACAATAGCTCATTCCCCCAACATCAACACAGCAATGTCGTCAATTAATACAGAGGAAGGGAGAGATACAGAAAAGGCAGGGAGAGAGAACGGAGAAGAGAAGGAGAACAGGTAAAGATGAAGACAAGGAAGAAGAAGAGGAGGGGAAGGGGGCATGGGGAAGGAAGAAAAGAAAAGGATGAGAGGAGAGGGAGGGAGGGGGGAGAGCCCTAACTACTCTCACCCATCGCCAATCTATGTCTCACAATATTAACAGAGTGGGCATTCTAGACATGTTCATGATGATGGGCACATTCAAAACCCCTCAGAGTCCCCCCATTAATTTTAGAACAAAACCTTATGTCTTTAACATGATTTTTTAAAAAGTCTTGCCTACCTTCCCAGGGAAGGAAGGAAGGAAAGAGAATGAAGAGAAAATCCTTCCCAGATACCAGTGCTTCTTTAGATTGTCTCCTCTCTCTCAATCTTCAACACAGACTTTTTTATTCGTGGTTAGTATCCATTGTTTCTCCATTCCCACATTTCATTCACATTGCACCCCACTTTGACAAGGCTCCTATCCTCCCCGTACCAGCAGAGCTGCTCTTACCAATGTCATTGCCCATCTCTGACAAATCCACGGGGAACTTTTCAGTCCTTTACAAGTCTGATTTATGTGCAACACCTCATACAAACTTTCCCATCATGTCCTACATTTGACTTCTTTATTTCCATCTTCACTAACGTCTGATTGCTATTTTTGAGTCTTCTTTGAGATTTCCTCCTCTTCCTTTAAATGTTTATATAGCTCAGGAATAAAGCCTCAGCCCTCTTCATTTCTCACTGGTGTCTTCTCTTCTCTACACACGTTACTGAGTGATTTTATCTGTCTGGTCTCAACTACTAACTGTCTTTTGATGACTGCCAAATCTTTATCTCCATCCACAACCTTCTTCTGAATTCCTACACAAGTGACAACCACCAATCAGACACCTTTACCTGGGAGTTCCATCGTCACCTCCATACATTCAAAGGCACACTCACTCGTTTTCCTCATCAGACTTTCTGCTCTTGCCACCTTCCCATTCTTTATGGAGGACACCAACTATCAAATCATTTGTCCCCGTTGGAAAGGATCTTGGACTCCTCTCCCCTCCCTGCCCCCATTTAATCAGTTATTCTGTCTGGCTGCATCTATCCTCTTAAGTATATACCTTTCTCTTCCCCACTCTCTTTGGCCATGGCAACATTTTCCTGACTGCTCTCACCGATTGCCAGTCCGTGCTTCACCATAGTGTCAGAGCGATCATTCCAAAAACAGATCCATGGTGACAGACACGTTTAAAATCCCTCGGTGTCCCCCTCACTGCCTACCTTTCCAAATCTATCTCCCACTGTTTACCAACACACCTTACAAGCTAAGCATACCTTAGATCCCCGTTTATATTATACTTGACCTCACCTCCATCTTTGTATGTGGCATCCCTCTGCCTAGCACGTTCTTCTCCAAATAATAGAATTAAGAAAACCATCTCTTTACAATCCCAAATGAAATAACTGATTCAGGCCATGGCCATCAGTGAACCATCAGGCACAAGGTTGACTAGGAATAATACACGTTCACCGTCTCAGTTTACTGATAAACTCAAAGGGAGACAAGCAGACATTATTTGATTCCTGAGGTGATATACTATGAGGTGCTCAGCATGGTCTACGAAGACAGCATCTGCTCCAGTGAAATAATCTACAGGACAACTGACAATTCAACCAAGCTGTGGGAAAAGGGAATGAGGGAAAGGCACTATTCCAGATAAAAAGCAGACTTTTAAAGGACTTCCATGAAGTAACCAAATCAGAAGTAGTTTGTTTGGATTCTGATTTGGATAAACCAAGATATTTCCAGACAATCAGGGGAATTCACATATGGAAGCCCATTCCTATGCAGATTCTGGGGACGGAAATGTTTTATGTCATGTTGTGAGCTTCATATACTTTAAGTTCCTAGTATAAAGATTGTACATTCAAGTATTAGAATATACTTGCATACACTTGTACATACTTGTTCTTCCAGACCGTTAAAGTAGAACTTTTTGGTTTATTATATTTATTGTGTAGTCTTTTCCCCTATCCAGAAAATAAGCTATATGAAAACAGGTATCATTATGTTTTATTTACAGATGTCTCCTGAGTGGAAGAATAGTGTCCAGCACATAGAAAGTGCTCATTAAATATTTATTGAATGAATTTAGGAGTTATTTCTAATAGTATTCAGAGCAATGGCACCCAGAAGATTTGTTTAATGGAAATAAACTGGGAGTGTTGCAGTGAGGTGAGCCTTTACAATTTAGATTAAATCACAAAAACACTCTTCCTTTCAAAAACCCAAAATGGGGTAAAATCTTTCCCAAAACCACTGCATGATAAAAAGAATGCAGAACAAACCAAAAAGGAGACACCAAGAGAAGGAGGTTTCAGCACCACTAGAATGGAGGGTCATTCCTCAGGAGCTGATAGTAATCAGCAGAAGTTTGCAGAACACATTCAGGAAATGTGAGTCCCATTTTTCGATGTAACAAGAAATTACTCACAACTTAAAGTGAACATAGTGCTATGGTAGATTTTCTGCAACGCATTAAGTTTGATGACATAAGCAAGACTATTTCAGAGTAAAATATCAACTTAATAAGAGAGAAGAGGATCTACAATTCAGTTGTCGGAAAAGAGAGAAAAATAGCACTTGCGTTGTGACTATATTCCCAATAGCATGATCCTGTACCACGGTCAAGAGAAACTTGGGTTTCATTTTGGACTGATCTTTCCTAACAGTTAAAACACAAGGGAGTGGAGCTGGCTCACATGCTGCAAATGACTAAAATAGGGTGAGTGTGCTTGTTTTAAAAATGGGCTAACACTCAGACTCTGAAGCAGTTTTCAACTCCTGTCTCAGGTTAATAACAAAGGAAATCATCTTTGGAGGCCATGTATAATTCTGTGATACTCTATAGCCTCTCTAGCTACTTACTACTGCACCCAGGAGCTCAAAGTTCTCCGATCAATTCTTCTCATAGGAGCACCAAGGTGTGCTGCCATTTCCCGACTCTAGACAAAACTGTCTTTCAGTTCTAGAAAGACTTTCAGCTAACCAACAAATGATTTCACCCTGTGGACAGCTTTGTTAAACCCCAGTTATACTGTCAAGGTTGTTAGTTTATATTCATCGGCTTCCAAGCCAGCCCCCAAGTGACAAGTTAACATTATAGATGATAGGCAGTAGCACCGTTAGTAATCGTATCAAAAATTGTTACCTTGAAAAAGGTGCATCCTACCATCTGGAAGTTTTTATGATGAGAATCTCTTGCTTGGCTATGAATAGATAACAGCTGGTCAGATTATCACCCTGCCTTACAGTTCACAAAAGCCCTAATTAACGTGGAAAAACGACACCTAGCCCTATCGCTCACCATACACCTCCTGCGCAGCCTTGCCTTCTGTCCTCAGGCCATGCAGAAATTCTTTCAATTCCTTGAACATGGCTTGCTTCCTGTCACTATCACATCAGTTGTTCCCCAGACATTTCACCCAATGGACAACTGTGATTAACCTTTGAGATCTCAACTTTGATGTGACTTCCTCCACGAAAACTTCCAAGAGCTCCCTGCCCAAGCTGGGTAGCTGCTGTCTGCTTTCCTCACTTCTCTCCCAGAGCCCAGCATGCTCTTTGCTTGTCCCTCGTTCATTCTGAGGTGCACAAGGACAGGAACCATAGAAAACATGTGCAACACTGTATCTACAACAATCAGCATAGTGCCTAGTAAACAGTAGCCACTCGGTTAACATTAATATGGGATGAGTAACTGAGTAAGTAATTAATTAATCTTAAAAATACAGAAGAGAAGGCAAAATAGAATTTTGATCACATAACAAAATATGATCTAGAAATCTTTGTCTTGATTATACAGAGTCTAAGATTTACCTATTTCTTGAAATGTTGCATCTAGATGACGAGGGTGTTGGGGCAAGTTGACGGATCACCTCTCCTCACCACGGAAGTACAGCATCACGAGCATTAGCCACAGCGGCACCCACCGTGGAAGGCTGGCTGGGCGGTGTTTCGAGTGCCTTGTGCTTTGTGCATTCACTTCCTTGATCCTCACAGCAACCTCATGACATAGATATTCCTACATAATGTAAATACTTTTTACTTATATCCTTGTAAAAGTGAGGCACAGAGAGGTTAGTTAACTTGCAAAAGGACACACAACAGGGAGTCTGGATTTGAACTCAGGCAGAGGGATAAATAACAATAGGAGCCATTTCAATTAGATATAAGGAAAAAGGTTTTAGCACCAGGGAAATGAGAAACATGGATGAATTATATTAAGGTTTTGCTACAAAATTGTGTACCTTCCTCCATCATGTTTAGAGCAGAAAACCAATCTATCTGGTCCACTGATAGCAGTCAAGAATTTTGGACATGGAAAATCTTCATCGAAATAGAAGAAACTACAATTTCAAGATAAATTTTCAACTATAACTTCACCTTTATTTATTACTAGGAAAGTAAAGTCAAAGAGTAGTTAAATTCTGAGTATTTTTCTTGGTCCTGAGGTTAAACATTGATACTGGCTAGTACAGAAAGTTAATTTAAATGCTGGCCTTGGAGAAAATTTTAACAGTAAAAGAGAATAAGTGAAAGATATGTTGCATAGATCCCAAGCTCTGCACAATATTATGGGAATAAAAAGTCATAGAAATTTGGGAATGATAGGTAAAAGTCAAACAGGAATAGGTCCTACTGGCCTTCTCAGAGCCTTTCATATGCTATTCATAGTGAAACCTCATACATAATATACAATGTTTTCTAAGCTATTTAATCATCAGATTATTTTCTTAAGATGTTTTCTGTATCAAGGAATTTACTGGGAGAATTTTATTCTAGCAGATTATATTATTCTTATTTACAAAAACCTACCATGTTTGCCACTGGAGAATCATGATCTGGCTTTTACCAATTAACTACAGTACCACATAGAAATCATATTTTGAAAACACTACCTATTATTTGCTATAACACTGAGATTGGGAAAACTATTAGAACTGATTTGGCCTAACGTCCCACTTAGGATGAATGATATTATGAAAAGTTGAGTTTAATTCAATTTTCCTATGTAATAATCATACCATGAAGGGTTAAAAGTTCCAGAGTAAAATTTCTTTCTACAAGGAGATCATCAACATTCCACAGTAACAATTAGAGGCCACATCAGCTGCCTCATAAAGAAATTACGAAGGAGAAAACTACAATGAAATATGAATTTCTATTACTGTATTCATTTAATTGGACTAAATAGGCTCAACAGTAACTCTGTATCCAGAGTTAATTATTCCAGGAAAGAAGTTATTCCAGGAAAGTAACAGTGAACTGGGCACAATGGAGAGGATGTAGTTCAGGTTCCTAGCACTCCATGATTAACAAATGTCTAATAAAAGTCAGAAATGCCTGCTAGGCAAAGACATGGAGAATGACACAGTCAGTGACACAGAACAGGAGAATTTAGGGGCCAAAATTATGAAAAATCAAAATAGAAATAGCCTTTCAAGTTGACACTCATTCTTGCCATTTTACAGATGAAAGTAGTCTTGAGCAAAGAGAACAGGTGACTTAACCAAGGTCACAAAGTCAAAGGCAGTGAGAACCATTAGGTCGAGCCAACTACAATTGCTGGTGTTCACTGTTTGGGGCCCACAAAAAGGCTGAAAGAAGGAGAGGAGGGAAGGTGGAGGGAAAGGGAGAAAACGAAAAACAAAAAACTTCCCTCTGCTTGCCCAGGGCTTTTTTTTTTTCACAATATGCCAGACCTTTGGTGTCTGCAACCTTATTACATGTAAAAAAGCAGGACTGAGGGGTTAGGGAAGAGAAAGATCTGGGGATCTTCCCAAATAAAGTGTTCACCTAAATACTGAAAGCTGACTCTAAGGGAAATTAGAAAAAATAAAGTATGACCTTTCCATTAAAAAAAATTAGATAAATAAATAAATAAAATAACCAGTGTAGCAAAAATGCACTGGAAAATGCATGTAATTGGATAACTGGCTCAAATGATGCCCCTGTTTGCAAATCTTAAAAAAATAATAATCTTAAAAAATTTTTAGTACAATCTGAGGGTTGGTTCTAGTCGTTCTTGTTTCTTTTCAGCTTCCCTGCAAGGCTCCTTGGCTCCACCTAGTGCTAACCGATCAAAAATTACACCATAAACAACTCTGGAAATCATAGCATAATACTGCTGAGTTCCTCTTTTCCTTAGGATAGCAACCTTCCATGTGGGGAATTACGAGCCTCTTCTCCATAAAGAGAAGCTGTGAAGTGTTTGAGTTCATTGCAAATCTTGAACTTCATGACACCACACATGGCTGGATATATCTACACACTCATATCCTGAAAGAAATGCAACCCACTATGCTCTTCTTCCTTTCTTCCCACAGACGTCATAGAGCACGTCCTTTGTGCCAGGCACTGTGCAGATGGCTGGGATAGGAAACAAGACCTCACAGTCTGGTGAAGGAGAGGAAAAAAGTGATCAAATGCAACAGAGTGAAATAGGTGTTTATTGCCTGAATTAAATTTTAATAATAGCAGGGGGTATCCAAGTAAAGAATCAAGGGAAAAGGCATGCCTTCCTGAATTAGCAGCCTGGTGATAGCTCCTAAGTGCAGATGGGAGGACCTTTGAGGAGCTGAGTAGAGTAGGGGGCCCCCTGGAGAGGCACAATGGTTAAAAAGGAGGCTCTGAAGCCAGAATGGCCTGATATCATCATGATTCTGCTGCTTTATTTCTCTGTGCTGTGGTTGTCGTATTTGTGAAACTGGGGTAATCAGCCTCCCACGGGCGGTGATCGTGAGGATGAAAGGCGCTATATGCACGATGGGCCTAGAGGTGCTAGCAGCGGGCGCACAGCGGGCACTCAGCCTTTCCTGCTGGGACTGTCTTGGCTGAGCATTAAGGCGTGGGGATTGGAAAGGGAGGCAGGCAACAAACAGTGAGCAAACGGTTATGCTCTGGAAAATGCACGTAATTGGTGAAGAAATGGGAGTGAAGCTCCTCTCTCCCTCCACACACGTGTCCTGTAGTGCGGCCAGCCCAGGGATGCTCACAACCAGGGTGGTGTCCTTTGTCTAAGGATACAGCGGATAGCCTAGAAAACTAGGTGCCTCCAGAGGGATCACCCTCACCTTCTGACCTAGCATGAAGAGAAGTGCTGCCACAGTCTCACTACAGCCCTAATGGTTACCAGGGGCCCTGTGGTTATAGAGGCTGAGAGTGTCAGAGGGGAGAACTGTGTAGCCCCTGCAGCCACCTCCAGGTCAGGGCAAAGGATGGATGACAGGGTGGGCAGAGAAGTGTGAGAGGAAGCCCATGTCCCTCTGCCTTATTTCCTGATGTGTCTTGCATCTCCTACCCACCAGGAAACTAAGGAACAAGAGAAGGAAGAGGAGAAAAAGAAGAGGAAAGAAGAGGGAGAGGAATACCGGGAGGAAGACAGAGACAAATATTTACTAAGTGCTTATGCTCTAAACATTTTACAGGTATTAATTTCATTTAATTAGCACAACAGTCCTATAATGGTTCCATTATAATTCACACCTTGCAAATGAGAAAACAAATTAAGGCCCAGGGAAATGAAACAAGTCACCCAAAGTCATACAGCTGGTTAAGTGGTGAAACTGGGATTCTGTCACATCTTAACCACACTTTCTGTCTTGCGTGGAGCTTTAAGCTCTCCAAAGGCCCTCAGCATGATGGGCAACTAGGCTTGCCTTCCTCAGGATGAGAACACACCCCCAAATTCCCTCTCTTTCTCCCCACCCAGACCCCTGTCTAAAAAGCCATTCTTTCAAACTGGCTGAATCAAATCAGGTAATAATAATCATTATATAATTAATTATACAATTTTCTGTTAATAATTTATATAATTATATAATTTTATATTAATTGATATATATAATTATATAACTAATTCTTTTGAACTGTATCAATTATTTTATAATTAATTAGCTGTATCAATCATTGTATATTAACTAATAAAAGATATAGTACATATCATATAATTGCATACCAAATTATATAAAGCCAAATACCAAGTTATATATAATTATATAACACATAGTAATATATATAATATATAGCAATATAATATATAACAATATATTACCATAATTATATTACATATATTAATATATAATAATTATAAAAATTATATATAGTTAATATATTTAGTTGTACTAAAATTAGTATATGTAATTATATTAATATATAACAATTACATATAATTAATTATATATATTGTGTGTATATATGTATGCATACACACACACATATACATACATGTTTGTGTTCGAGTAAACTGGCATTAAGATAAAGCAGAGTTCTAATTCTCTTGCAGCACTATGCATCACAACATGCTCATGCCCGTGTGTACACACACACCCCCAACACCAAATCCTCCCAGAAATATATGACATTTGAAAGACTGTAAATTTGAATTATTCCAGAAAAAAACATAAATAAATCTAATTTTTTCTTGAGAAGCCCTCACCTTATTTAATATTTATTGGCTGTTAACTATTTTGGCTGGAATATAAGTATTTACCTTCACTATTCACAGACCACTAATAGCCTTAGTATCAGAACCACCCTCCACTATCAAACAGACTTATCAGTCATTTACAGCTTCATGTGCAATGAAGTTCATGTGTTACTTCTCCTGGGGATTGCTTTGTAAGTCTCAACCTTGCTATAAAATATGAAGTTGCCACCACTGCTCCACCATCCCATTAAAAGAACTGGAGACGTCTCTCAAATATGCACAACTGTTTTTCTT